>JAOBBB020399427.1:0-17354 GCA_025331005.2 Zoanthus gigantus | reverse complement strand
TGAGCTGATATCCTAGTAGTAGAGGAACCAATCAGAGCGCGCGATTGCTCATATCCAGTGGGTGTGGATATAATAATTATACATATACCATATTGTCCACACATAGCCGTGACTACGCTCATTGGCATGGCGAAAGCCGACAGTATATATTAAAAATCGCCTTATATTTGCAAAGTTTTTATCTATTCAACATACGAGATGTTCACTTACCAGGGGCCGATACCTCTTTTCCATAAGGTTTCCTGAAATTTCGTACACCTAGTTTGAGCTCTACCAACTTTGTCAGTTGTGTCCGCCATTTTAACCGTGAGCACATGAAGTACTAAGTACCAAACAAACCACATGCAGCCCAGGCTAGCTGTGAGTCGAACATGCATAGTACGTGCGTGCTGTCTTCAGGTTGTATTTGAAAGAAATAAAACTGTATGTATACGCGTTTCCTATATCGTCTATATAGCCTGGGGAAAACCTCGACAAAGCTTGTAAAAATTCTCAAGCAGATGAAAACCCTCGACTACCTAGATTTCGGGATTTTACTGACGGGGTATGAAGGCACGGACATAAAAATAGAAAATGAAAATCCGTGATTTGTGACTCAGACCGCGACCGTGACCCGTGAACTAGAAAAATTATAGTCCGTTAACCGTGAAACATTACTTATTTTCTCGTGATTTATGATGTTTTTTCCTGGATGTTTTAATGGTAATTGAGCCTGCTCACGGGACCGGAAAATACTGTGAATGGTCTTTTGTTTCTGACTTGTTTGACCAGTTTTACTAACTGATCTATCGCGCTCATGTTTCAGCTTTAGGCGTGTGTCAGCTTTAATGGGAGATGGAAAAAGAGCCGTTTCGAGCTGATAGTGTAGAGTTTTAGTGAGTAACAAGGCGATAAGTTAGTAAATGTTTAATTAGTTGTATTAAGTCTATGTACAGCAGGTTATGTGTTTGAAAAGTATCTTATTTCTCGTGAATCGAGAAGCGCGAGAACTAAAATCCGTGAAACGTTCGTCTCGCTTTGAGAAAATCGTGAATCGTGCCAAGATCCCCCCTTACCCACTCCCAAGTAAGGCTTGTAGGACGTGGTTTGCTGAGAGACCTGAAGGGGAGTAGTAGAGGCTAACACAGTTCCCTGCCTAATTTTGCTGCCAATCCATGTTAATAATTCTGAAAGCTAATTCGAAATCAGTAGTACTATAGAAATTGATAAACATAAAGTAGTTATTGGTGGTAACCTTACATGTACCTTTAAAAAAGGCCTTGTTTATGTGCAGCAGATCCCTCATTCCGCCAATAAGAACTCGTTGTCTCCTAATTTTTATATTGAAGCAGGTTGTCCACCTCATCCCTATATGATTCACTGCCTTCATCATCACTTTCACTAACATAATTATGTTAATCTTAATGAATGTTCAAAGGCAGCTCATCTGACTCACTTTTTTATCTTTATGCATCACTGCTGGCTCTAAATTTGGAAACATCGACTGTAAAACTAAATCCATGGGACATGATGGTTTGTGTTTTTGAAGGCAGTCTCCAGCCTGATGTCTTGTCAGACACTAAGCTGCCTTATCTTTTGGCTCACAGCCTCATGTCTAACTCATCATTCCTTGATAATCTTCTGCCCTCTGGTTCTGAAATTTCAACACTGATCGAGTCAACAGTTATTGCGAATTCAAGATCACCTTAACACCTGGATAGAAAGACAGGTCTTCAGTGCTGTTCTGTACCTTGGGAAGGGATTGATCATCAGTTTCAATACCTTCAAACACTTCTTTGATAAAGTAATCTCTGGATTATCAAGGCGAGTTTCTCTTATCAACGATTGTAATTCTCTTGCCTTTCTTGAGCAAGGCTTAACATAATCAATGATCTCGCTTGCTTCCCCAACTAATTTTCGCGGTTATCTGACTGCAGTTTTCTTAGAATGGATATTGAAAGGCCAAGACTTGTAACTTTCAAGAATTTCCGCGATCCCTGCAAATGGTCTGTTAATTAGTTCAACATACAATGCAGAACCATGCAGAATTTGCAACAATATAAGGCTTAAGACAACAAAAGTCAAAATTCATTTCCATTTCCTAATCTTTTATCCCATTCTTTGCAATTAAATCCCAATTCAGTTGTCAATGACTGCTTACTTTTAGGGTCACTATTTTTGTATGGTAGATTTAATAGGTTATACCAGCTACCAACTGTAGTGTTAGCATATACCAATATAACACCACACCAACCTGGCCTTGGTGACCTTTTCAGTAGTTTTTTCAAGTTAGCTACTTTGTGGCGAAAAAACGAATACCGGCTAAAAACCAGCTTGGATGGATCTACAACCATACACAAGGTTAGGCAAGTTTATTGCAAAAACAAGAATTTATTTTTGCAAAAAAAATCAAGTGTTTCAAAATCTCTCATACAACTGTTCTAAAAAAGTTATACATGTTGTAAATGCTCTTCCCGTCTCACAGGACTGAGACTAACTGGCTCCAACCCCTCTTCTTGCTGTGATTCTGAGTTACTCTTGTAATCGCATATTTAATTAGTTTTCCTTGACAATGGTGCCAAGGTGTTATTGAAACGTTGGACTTTTATCGTTATTTTCTACTTGTATATACAAAATATTTCTAAATTTAATTCCAGAATTTGCTCGGGAATAGGCATCTTCGCGGATGGCGCAATCTGGACGTCCAGGAAACATACATAAGGTCTATAACCTTGCCATATTCTCCCTCGCGCTGGTTGTAAGAGATAAAGACAACTCACTCGTCATCCCTTATTGATGAACAAGGATAAGTAATTAAATATGCGATTACAAGAGTAACTCAGAATTAAAAAGTTTTATTTGCCATATTATATACTCTCTTGTTACGAAATAGGCCATCAAAAGTACAGTTGTTAACGTTTCCAGTATAAAACTTCCATGCAATAGTTTGAACTTGTTTCTGCTGACTATCATTCTAAATAGGTAAGGGAAGTTAGACTCAAGTTATAGGATCAAGTGACTGTTGTGCTCATGCGCATGATAACATCCGGCAGTGTTTGAATATTTTATAAAAGAAATCAAAATTGATATCATTATTTTAAGATTTTGGAAAATAACTCTAAATTAAAAGAACTGTATCGGAAATTAAAATATGAACAATAGTTTTTTTTTGACTGAATGGCTTTATACTTTGTAGTTTTTATAATAATAACTGGTCTCTCATTTAGCAACACTTAATGTTAGTGGTTTATCGGGTTCGTCAAACTTTTAATTTTTGATAATAAAAAATGTTCTCAATTCCTTTTATGTGGATATAGTATGGTTATTCATTACGTCTATTGCGCTGAGAATGCTTGCAGCTGTTACTGAAATCTGTTTCTGAACTTCACTCCATTGGGTTTGAAGCATAGCGTTTTGGATTCCAGGAAAAGTGGTGCTGTTGTACAGATTGTAAAGAGAGGGAGCAAAGATGGCGTGTTTAACAGAGTGCTGGCCGGTCAAACCACGGGGAATGATGAATGCTCTTTCAACGCGAATCGTCTGGTCGTTTATTTGACGAATATTAAAGTCAGTTGTGTCCAAACCTTTTTCCTTAAGAACCATTTTTCGTCTTTCAAACTGTTCGCATGCTTCTTTAAACTTTGTAACTGCAGATTCCATTACCGTGAGTGATATACGCCGTTTTACCAAGTCATCTGCTTCCTTTAATACCCGGATAGAGTTGGTCAGAGCGGTTGAATAATAAGTTAAGTTCATTGGAAGCAACCTTGAATTAGCCAAGTCTAGTAGGATTCCTAATGAAAGACAAAGAAAATATGTAAATTCATATAACAATAATAACAACAATAATAATATAAGTAAATAAAATATAATATCACAGCTTTTCTTTATATATTAGTTCAATAAGACATTCTAGTAAAACCTATTGGCTTGATCGGTTGTTGATGATGTTACAACTAAACTAACTAAAACTTAACTGGAAAACATACAATAGGTCATTAATGTATTTATCGATTTAATTCAGTATTTTAAAGACCAGTATTATAATCATCACATTACTATTATCATAGTCAAGATTTTTCTCGCCATTGTCACGGTCTATTTCTTATTAGTGTTAGATACAATTTATTGTTAATGTAACGAAGTATAAAAAATAAATAAATAAAAAACATGATCAATAAACACATCAATTATGTTTTTGGGTTAATGGTCTGAACATTTCTTTCTTTATTTTTTTGAACCGGTATTGTTATGTAGTTGAGTATACCTCTTACCTCCGGACAGTTTGGCCATTGCCAGGTGGAAATGAAATTTAGGATCCACTTTTTTTGTGATGTAGTTGTATGTGTCATGACGAGAGCTGAGGAGCGGAGTAATCATTGCCTTATTGTCGTGACCAAACGAGTAATAAAAGTCAGCTGAAGACACTCCCACATGTTGGAAGAACGGAACGAAGTCACTGGCTCCAGACAAAAAGTAAATTGAAGGATCCGCAGACCTAACTTCTCCATTCTTCTCATTCATGACTTCAGACATCGTTTTCACGTTAGTGTTGTCGCTCGGGTCTTTAACCTAAAGAGTAGTGATTAGTTCTCAAATCAGTGCTTACAAGATGAGCTGATCCTCATGTTCAATACACATTAACACTCTTTTTTGTTACCATTAAAAAGTTATTACACAAAGAAACTGATCAAAACTAAATTTGAACAACCTATTTGGGAATTGATTTGATTTTACTAGTTCTGTTAATTCTAACAATGATCGTTTTCATAGACTGAAATTGTTTTATTTGTTAAGGCAAAAAAGAAACTACTGTCACCGAATACTGAAGGTGCTACAACTACTCCAGTCTGTGCGTCCATGTTCATTTCCAGGTCTCCCATTCCATTAACTAGCTTGGATTTCGATCTTCCGACAATCAATGGGACCGTTTTGCAGTCCAAACTTAAGATTTGAAACTTTGTCGAATGATTAATTTCGGTTAATGAAGTGATATCATTTTGCATATTGTGTCGCCTCATGCAAAATAATACAGATTCCAGAATCCAGGAAACATTTGCTCGTTGATTCCAGAATCCAAGAAACGTTTGCTCGTGGAACCCAGAATCCAGGAAACATTTGTCTGTGGAATTCGGAATCCTACTTTTTGGAATTCGGAATATAGGTCTAGGAATCCGGTATCCCGGAAAAGAGACCTTTTGGAATCCGAAATCCATTAAGGAGGAATCTTGAATTTAGTACCTGGTATCCAGAGTCCACATCATGGAATGCAAATCTAAGACTGTCACGGATTACCATGCATAGGGTGCATTGTTGTGTGTTAGCTATTCAGCGACCTAAGCACCAAAAATGTAACAAACTGGTGGCCTTTTTTCATACTACTTTGTTTGAATACAGAGAAACATATCTGCTAACAATGACAACAATTTTCATAAATCTTAGGAAAACGCTAGTGGATAGAAATTTGCAGTCCTATTACAACTAAACTATCGATATATTTAATATGCAAGCCGTGCGTACTTGTTTGATCCAGTTGTAAATAACTTCATTCATAAGAGGACTGGAACTTGCATTGAGAACAAAGTTTCCTCTTACGGGGGCGTCTAAATTAATGTAAGCAACAGCTCTCTCCTCAAGGATCTTTGCGTGTTCTTCAACCCACTCGACTGACCCCAACTTCCCCGGAGCTGATCCGCCCCAAGAACATATTTTGATAGTTCTCCGTGGACGCCAGTTGTTCTAAAGAAAAGTAAAAATTTCTAGTAAAATAACGTACGAGACTACATAATTGAAGATAAGACCTGTCAGATGACATTAACCACATTTATACACTCATGTCAGATGACATTAACAAAGCCTACACACTCCTGTCAGATGACATTAATCACACTTAAACACTCCTGTCAGATAACATTAACTACACTGTGTGAGACAACATAAACCAACAACTTACTTGTCAGTTCATACTAACCACATCTTCACACTCCAGTCTGATAACATTCATCACCATGGGAAAGATCCGTCAAATAAGAATAACTACAAAAAAAATTTAATTTACACACCTTAAGTAGCTGCCCGAGAGAACGAGCTATCTCGTTGATGATAGCAGTACCTCCAGCGGCGTATGTTGCACCAAAAGCCCAGGCGTCTCGATGGCTACCAATCAAAACGTACCTGTCTGGTTCTTCGAGTCCCTGAATAGTTCCAATTACGTTGTAAATCTCCTTCTGATGGTACTCATTGTGACACATCATCTTCACCAACTGACTATTCTTGAGAAATGGACCGACTCGGTAATCGATCCCTAATCCACCTGCCCAACCCTCCGGTGTAGCTATACCTGCAATAATATATTTACAGGCTTGATTTAACAGGGCAAAACACAGTGAGAATTAGAATGAACAACAAATACCATACTTGAACAATTTTTAAAGGAAATGATTTTAAAAGTAAGGTCGTTATGAAGGAATTGGTTGTCCTATATCCCGAACCAGTGTTTCGCTTTCAATCACTTGAAGGATCTTGCTGTGAAAGGGACGAGATTTGTAGAGAGAAAAAGGAAATCTTATAAATGGCTGACATTGAGATCGACAAATGTTAGTTCACGTGGGAGGCCCAGATACCTGGTTGAAGAGATGGAAAGGTGAGTGAAGACCACTACGCAAAGCTGACTACTGCTCCTCTGATGTAAAGTCCAAATTATATCTGTTTATTGATTTGTTTTTTTTTGTTTGTTTGCTTATTTATTTACAGATTTGCTTGGTTGTACTGCAGGAGCTCACATTAGGGTCTCCTGTGGGGCTGCCTCCTATGGTCAACGTTCTACACTATTCATATAGTAAAAACATTAAGAAAAACTGGAACTTACGCAGAGAATACTAACAATACTAACACTAACAATAGAACGCAGAGAATACTAACAATACTAACACTAACAATAGCACACAGAGAATACTAACAATACTAACACTAACAATAGCACGCAGAGGGCAAAATTTAAAGCGAAAAACTAGTGGAGATATTAACAAGTGCAGACAGAGAGCAAATTAGGTACATTGGGTAAATAATGCGCTATGTGCGAATACTATCCGAGTCGAAACGGAGTGTACCCGGCTTGGCAGAGATTAGAAGATAAGAAAACCTCGGCATGAACTACTCGATATTCTATCGAGCACGCGTGAACGTCAACGTCATTCCAACGTCACATTGTTTCCAGCGGCCGCCGTGATGGAAACGAGGGCTCAAACTCTGTCAGCTGATTATAAAATCAGCTGGCTCGTAAGTAGCCAGCAGCTGTTTTACATTATGACATGTGTTGAATTTCAAATTGGTTATAACGGGTTTTAAACCAGTTTTGAATTAATTCATTTGCCCAATGTTTTGGACAGAATCCAGCATATCCGTGCAGAGGTTTCCTTTCCTTGTCTTTAGAGGGGGAAGGAACCTCTGCCAAGCAGGGTAGTTAACAGAATGATAATGGTAGGTTTGATCTGCCCCTAAAATGTCATTGATATGAGTACACCAAGGTCACGAGCAGAGATGACAATGTCAGTATTTGTATGCAGTAAAACGATAGAAGTAAGGATGCAAAAACACTTTTTACTTAATGCAGCTGAAACAACATTTAAGACAAGATGTACCAACAAAAGGAAAAACAATAGATATGGTTTAAGAACATATTTAAATACACCCAGTTGTCAAATGGAAGAAAAACACAAGATAACAAGATTAATTCACATCAACAACAGCAGCATTTTCATATTTTGTATTCTTTATGTTATTAAAGTTATGCAACTATTAATGTTATGCCCGTGGGGAAGGGGTTGGGAGGGCGGGCGGGCAAGGGGTCGGGATCTGACACAACTGCCTTGCCCTGCAGGGGAGAGGATTTTGAAGTTTGAGACTCGCCCGGGGGCGCGGAATTTGATTTTGTTCACCTGTCCCCAACAACTGATTATGGACTAAGGGAGGGGAGTTTGACATTAATTGATCACCTATGCACGTCCCTGGGAATGGATTTTGACATTTTTGGAAGGCAAATTGTTAAATCCCCACACCTTGCCCGCTCTAACTCCTTCCAGCCCCCCCCCCCCTTCCACGGGCATGACATTGATAGGTGCAGTACAAAATGCAAGTTTTCAGACGGCCACCCGTCATACCTCCTGTGTTTATTTGATTTAGCAAGGTCTTTGCATCGTCGTAGGAGATAGTCTGAGCAGGGATCTTGGGAATATCTGCAGTGTCGATCGGCTGGCGATACATGTCTTCTAAAGCGGGATAGTCTGGCGTCAGTGGATCGCCACCACCTGCTCTAGCATAGGCTGAACCAAACAATATTGTTGATTTAGGTAGCCAAGAGGTCTGGGGATAGACGTCATTAGAACTCATTCCTTTCTTGGCGAAGTCAGCTGGATCGGCGTACAAGATGGCCCCTAGTGCACTGTGTTTAGCAGCGTTTGCGACCTCAAACAAAGTTTGCAAAGTTTTAGTTACAACCTACAATTGATTCAACTTTGAATTTATCTCTTCTATTGTATCACATCTTGCAAAAAAAGCAATGAAAACAAGTAAATTTGGAAAATGGAAATTCTAGAGACTAAATTCTATGCTAAAACATCTTAAATCTTTAAGGACAACTCCCCAAGGAACTTTTAGTGTCATTTTTTTTTGCATGCAACTACAGGGTCAACATTTTAGGTCTATAAAAATAATCCACAACAGCAGCTCACATATATATTTGATACATTACTTAATGCCCTTGATGAATAATCAGACCGTAGACAGACCACAAGAGCCTGTGCTCTTTTAATTTCCTCGAGAAAATATCGAGCGAATAGGCCTACGGTTTAATGTCCTTATCCAAAAAGACGCGAGGTCTAACCATTTGCATATGTTAGAGCAAAGGCAGCACCTTCCCCTAAATTATTTTAAGACCCTGAGGCTGGTTCGGCCAGGAACCGAATCCGAGCCTCCCGCCAATAGACTGGCCCCTTACCATCTAGGCTAATCAGGAGGCGGTTAGATCCAGCTAGCGGGATTAACCAATAACAACTGCAGGACACATTGCATAGGAGACAAGCAATACTGCCTGTGCATGTGATAACGTGTTTTGAACTTTTATTGACCTTAGGAATGTCTTATTGCCAATAAATTATCCCATACTCTGTGTGAGTGAATATATATATCTCGTTATACTTAGTTCCCGAATAATTTTTTCCTACTTACCTGCTAACAGTAACAATATTGCCTATGAAGGCATTGCGGAAAGGTTATTAACTTACCATACTTCCCGGATAAACCTTTCCTAGTCTCATGATAACAATATTGTTTGTGAAAATATCGTTGTCTTTAGTCTTCAGCAGTTCAAAGTCTTGGTGTCTACCATAATTAACATATACAAGACGGCCCTTCACGGTGCCATTAGGCGAGTAGCTAAGGAAAGGATGTACGGTGCCCCATTCCTAGAACATATCAAACATTTCGTTATGAGAACAAATAATAACACTAAAGAACGTAACATTCTCAGACCACTGCTTCGTCATTGTAATGAATATCATTAAAAATGTATTAAAACTGGCCATGGAACTGGGAATTTCACCTGTGACCAAAATGTTTGGAGGTAATAGCGATATCTAGTTATATTATGTGGCCAGACAGAATGCTGTAATCTGGTTGGCTGCTACGAGAAGAAGATAAACCATTTATTAACCTAACTCGCTCGCAAGGTATTACAATCGGTCAGTAAGTCTCGGTCTGATATTTCCCAGTAAAGAACTCGCTATCGGTTAATAAGTGTCAGTATAACGTGCGAGTGAAAGCCCATATAAAAAGTAGGCCAAATAGTTATTTTGACAATATTGATGTTTAATACAATCTTGTATAGAATCACGTCTACATTCAATACACAGGTGCAGAAGCGGATCTAGGAGAAAAATCGTGATCTAGTTTTAAAAATAACCCTTTAACAGATACCAGAATTTGAATGGTGTCCCCCCCTTCAAAAAGCTAATCTGTAAGGGTTCTCCCCCCCCCTTCTAAATTTCTGGATCCGCCCCTGCAGGTGAACAGTTTTAAGCCAACTCACGATATTATCTTCCTTAGAGGTAAATTGCACTTTGTCATCAATATCAACAAGCTGCACTTTGTTGAGACTGCTACTCTTTGGTAGGGAAACCAGAACTTTGTATTTTGCCATTTCCACTCTGAAGTTGTAGTTTTGCCATTTGCTTTTAAGTTGCTCAGCTAAATCCTTTTCCCTTGTTGAGCCAGCAATATGAGGACGTTCGGAAAAAAGCCTGTAAAGGAACATAGTATTATCCACGAAATATGCATCTTAAAAAAGATTAAATGACAAAGGTATTAGTGATGGACAAAGTTCTTTATATTGTGGGGAAGTCTGTTCATCCAAACCACTATATTACTATTAAATCTGTATAATAATATTTTGGACTCTATAAAAAACAAATGGGTATACCTCATGAAGCGATAACTTACACAGAAAAGGTTAAGTATAATTTTACCAGCTTGTGGTTCTCTCCTAGTATCATCTTGATGACTGGAGATTTGTTGATAGCTTCAATCACGGTACTTACATTGGTAACTCGATGCTGTCTCACCGCGTCGTATTCCGAGATCGATTTCAAGCTAGCATCTACCGCAATCTAGGTCAGTTCCAGAACAAGATCTTTGCAACTCTTCCAAATGTTAGCCGGAGTTGCTACTGTTTGCTGCATTCACTTGACACCCTCAAGCGAGATGTCGTGGCGGCCAACACTGCCGAGCTTACCACCTGCATGCGGATAAATCGTGATGACTGGGCTTCAAGGCCTGTAGCTCGGCCGAGGCCGCGCTATTAGTAGTAGTAGTATTAGCAGCAGCAGCAGTAGCTGCTGCACTCACGAGAGGTTTATCCACGTTAGTGACCGGATTAACTTTGACTTGATTGAATTTGCTTTTTAACCCAACATTAAGTTTTTCCAAGGCTTCATAGTATTAAACACGATTGTAGTCCTTATATAGGGCACTGAAATTGATGGGGAGGTGTTTCGTTGTCCAGTTTCGTGGTGGTTCTTCTGTCCTGATCCTGGAAGTTTGGGTTTCCATGACCCTTAGAAAATGTGAAACATGACTCGTAAAGATTTTTTTTGTAGGTAGTCATCAGTGTTTCTTCGTTAAATTAACAGCAGTACCAATATTATAGTTTCTTGCATAGAAGCATCGCTTCCCGTTGATGCACTCAAAAGCCACCCTGCCGCTGCCTAGAAATGATAGCCAAATGATAGACAAAGATTGAGTAAACTTTGCCTAGGCATGAAAAATCTCCGTTCACATTCTGCCCATGCTTGTCTCCCGTTGTATTCTGAAGTACACTGATATAGTCTGAAAAACAGCAGTCGATTGAATCCTGCTTGTTTGATCGTCCAGTGGGGAGGTCACAATGACTTAACCGTTACCCTTCCTTCGTTAGTCTCCAATTATTTTGCAAAAAGCGTTAATCACTTTGGAGAGGGCTTCACCAATATGACAACTTCTTTAACTAGTTCGATTGAGGAATATTTTTTTAATGCAATAACATTTTCTAAAATCAATGTGCTAGACAGTGAATAGGGACCGCCGATGGTACTTCCTCTTGAATTTGATTGGCAACTAACCCCAGTCGTAGTTATTTCTATCGGGTCTTCTTCTGTGGTGATTGCAAACAATGATGCCAAGAAGGCGGCTTTATGCAGTCAAGAATCAATCCGAGTACTTCTTGTCCCATTATGTGTATAACTGATTAAATTAGTCAAGTGACAAGCACTTTCCGTTTTCTAACAATGTTTTTATATTCTCTATGATTTTTTACCAAGTCAGCAGATATTCAAGACATTTACCAGGCATGCTTTGCCAGACTTCATAAACTATAGTTTGTTAGTTTCTTATAACTGTACATACTAGTGAGGACAATTCTCCATTAAACGCGAGTTAATGCATTGCAATAATCAAACTTAGAAACAAAACAGGAAAAATTGAGGTTTGGGGTTAAACTGACAAGTTTTTCCATCGCCATTATTACATTCTGAACTCTTGCCGCCAACGTTTTGCAAACACTGCGCAAGGACCGACGGAAATCACAAATAAAAATATCAAAACAATTCACTTATATTTGCTTCCAAACCGGCAACTTTTTTTTGATTAAAAATGTCGACATGCATGAAATAATACTTTAGGGAATGCATCTTCTAATTTGCTCATCTGTATGTATGACAGGGTATTGAGTGTTTTGATATACAAGTACAGTCGGTTTCAACGAGAAAATGTTATCTTGCTTTTTATTTGTGTAGATTTTTTATTCTTGACGCTTAGATTTTGTCAACAAGAAGATATTTTTAAATGACTAAAATTTGTTTTGGCTATTCACAAAAAGTTACACAGAAACGCTTGTCCTTTGTTTACATTGACTCAAAATATTAAATGCTGGATCATTTTGAATTATTGTGAGTGACATGTCTGTGTGTCCACTTAATATGATAATTAGAGCCTAAAGAAATAGTGTGGAACTGGAAGAGAATCTCTTGTTGGTATCAGACAACAGTAGACTGTAGCTAACTTGACACTTGAGCAAATTATCTAAACTTCAAACTTAAACTTAAAGTTTTAAAACTTTTGGTTTACGTCAAAACTGATCCAAGAGTCGCAAGATTCAATTTAACGATGTTCACAAAGAATGCGGTAATTAAATTCCAAAGATACACTCGTGTATTCCTTTTACTCTCTAAAAGACTTCGCATTTTTTAATATGTAAACAGAGTTTGTTTTCAAGCAAGATGGACAATATTCCAGCTGCTGTATTTTAACTGTAGTTTAATTGTAGTTTATTTTATGTTCTTTTCACTGTATGTATAATTTTCACTGTATGTTAATGACACATTTTTCTAACTTCTAGCTTGCGTGATTTAGCATTTGTGAACAAGTGTTCAATAACTGTTAAATTGCTTGGAAAATGATAAAAGATCAAGCATCTAAGCAACGCAGTGTATTTGCTTTGTAGTAAAAGATTATGTATTATCGCTTCATTTGAACACAAACTTTAACTGCAATTTGATTAAACAAATGAAATATGTAAAACGATGATGTTTTTATGCAGTCAAATAATAAGTTGACTCAAGCAAAGAAGAATTCTAACAATTCCTTTCAACTTCGGTCTCAGTCTGCACAAAGAAAATTATATATATACTTACTAAATGTTTCGTACCCAGACTGAGTAGCTTTAAAGCTTTAAAAAAATACTTACTTTAAGTTGTTTCCTATTTCCGTTGCATTGATATCTTTTTGAAATTGTTGTTGTGCTGCTCTCATATTGGCTTCTCTTGTATTAACTGGAGTTGGGGAACAGGCAGGAGCTCGAAGAAATGCTCCAACGACAAGTCCGATCCCAAACGCAAGAAAAAACAGTACGACTATAATTATTAACTTCACCCATTTTATAAATTTATTTTCAAGGCGAGCTTCGTCGTCGTTGGGAAAGCCCATTCCAAGTGTAACTTTGTATTTCTAAGAACTACAAGACGCTTATTGACCAAACGCCAAGCTGAACTTGTGTGATTGATGATAATAACACCACATAATATGCACGGTGATGCGTGAACAATAGTTTTGTAAATATAGAATATATATTCATATATTTTAAAAACAGTGGTCAGCGCTTCTCATTGGTCGTAAAACCGCAATAATGTTGTAAACAGCTTTCTTTTATATTTCCCCAAAGCCAATGTTAGTAGATGAAACGTAATGTAAGATTAAAGTTACATATCATTTTGCACCAAAGAACTGTTTTAAGCAGACTGCATGTTTAGCAATTCAAGGAAAATGATTGCATAAGAGCAGATAATTATGACAAACGTCTGCGCTGACCACATGCTGTTATCGGCGAGAGTAAATTGTATAATTCTATTTCACATACGACTGGCCGATGGGTGACTCTTGATGCACGTTGTATATATCATAGTGTCAGCGGTATACTGGGATCATTATTACTCCGCACGAGGGGAGGGTCAAAAAAATGCATCGAGTTCTTTTTTTTTTATTAGTTTTCGTCGGTCACAATTGTGCAACCTCGTACCCATTTCACTGCTGATGATGTCATCATTAGCTTAGCAGCCACGCAAAAGTAATGTATCGTGTGCTTGTGCATTTGGTTTCACTGACCATCAATGTCTTGAGTTTGGAAAGTTGGATGTTGTGTTTGACCATTTTCATAGTCTTTGCTTGCCTTCGAGACATACATTTTTCACACAAAAAGTTGCTTTTTGAAGTGACAACAGACTGGCGAGAAGTACACTCAAAAAATCTAAATCTACAACCAAGTTTATATTGTAAATAAGTTCAGCTATTTAAAATATTAAACAACAAGTTATTGAGTTAAGACCCTTCATAGTGGCACAAACCTAAAAAGCCAATAAATGGCAGTACCCCCGGCCTGATTCTTTGGCGTATTAGCAACAGAATGCTTTCATTTGTCTATATTAAAGGTTACAGATTATGTTAAAAGCTTTAATTTACTGTTTTTTATAATTTTCAATTTATGAACTCTGCCATAAAAGTGCTATCTTTTGGTGAAAACCGCATCTCGATTACTTTAAAACCAATTGAGATATGAAGCAAAACGTTCGTTTCTCCTTTTATTCTTTGCGGGAAATAAATCTATTTTTGTGTCAACGTTTTCACAGTTGGGTGTGTAGTACTGTTGTAACTGCCTGCGACAATAGAAGTCAAACCACTTTCATCATCTCTAATTACAACAAAGAACACGATTGGTTGGAAGTGGGTGGGTCAGGAATGTAAACACTATCACATTTGCCGCCAAATCTTTAAATGCAGTTTTCTCCAACAACAAAAACGGGGTACATCGACAGATTCAGAACACTAATGCTCGGTCTGGTTTTAATCAATCTTTCTGAAATTTTCACATCTTATCAGTGACAACCAGGCAATCAAATGTGTGTGCGGAAAAGTTTAGCTTGTTTTTATTTCCGGAGATATAAGCGGTAATATAGATCTTTTACACATAAATGTCTTTTTCGAAACACATGACAAAATTTCATCAAAACAAGGCAGAAAACCCAATCGACGCACACACTTTTATAGTTTAGTTATTCAGGAATCCAAATAAACCAATTTGACGGATGAGTTGCAAAACATGTTGGAGCATTAATGCGCCGCGCAAAAACAATAGTTTCGCCTTTCGGGGTCAAAAATAATAGTCAGTGTTTAAAAAATTAAACATTTTTGCACACAATTTCGAAAACTTCATTTATTGACCTTTGTTTGCACCAAAAATCATCAGGATAGATTTAATACGAAGCGCGCAATCGAAATTTTGCCAAAGTATATGTCAAAGGTGTTCTGTGACAAGATACACTTAGTGCCTAAAAAGTAATCATAAGACACTTCATGTCAAATTTTGCTACTTCCAATTTGAGCAGAAAGACAATAAAATCGTGTATGTCAATAAAGAAAAGTTAAAATTTTTAGAAAGTTATTTTAAAATAATGTCAAAAATTACAGGCATGAAGTGTCGCAGGCACAAAGTGTCTCAGGCATGAAGTGTTTCAGGCATGAAGTGTCGCAGGCACGAAGTGTTTTAGGTACGAAGTGTCTCAGGCACAAAGTGTCTCAGGTACGAAGTTTCTCAGGCACAAAGTGTCTCAGGTACGAAGTGTCTCAGGTACGAAGTGTCTCGGGCACAAAGTATCTCAGGCACGAAGTATCTCAGGCACGAAGTATCTCAGGCACAAAGTGTCTCAGGCACAAAGTATGTATGTATGTATGTATGTATGTATGTATGTATGTATGTATATATACAAGTTCTTCCCACGGGGCATTTCAGAACCCGTTTACAAGTTATATACAGGGTCAGACAGTTGAGGGTCTTAGAAAGTCCGCGAGAGCGGCTCACATATTAAGGCGCAACTGACAGCCGATAAGAAGTGCCCTCAGTGGAAGGAACAGAGACAGACCACAGCACCGGGATCACTACCCTACTCTTTGCGAGTAGTGTGTGGGTTCTTTTAAGTGTCTTGGGCACGTAGTGTCTCGGGCACGTAGTGTCTCGGGCACGAAGTGCTTTGGGCACGAAGTGTGAGGTCCAGGTACTGATCCATCTCTTCCATTAGTCAGTCTTTCTTCTACCTTGAAGAATATATCTTCCTATCAAGTGTCACCTTCTCGCTTACATCGCCCCATTAGTGCTCCTACCTGGTTCTCATACCGAATGTATATAAATATCGAGTTGTTCAGCCTAACAGTGGATTGGAATGCTTGTGGGGCATTCATTCCCAAATACCCTTCTTCATTTTTTTTCTGTCTGTTTTCGAAAGTAGTTTAGTAGCATTTGTTTTTCCACTCTTTCCTTTTCCTTTTTCCTTCGAGTTATTTTCGTATTTCCCTCAAGACTTCCCTTTTCTTCGAGATATACACTGTATAGATGTATATGTGTATGTATGTATGTGTTTGTTAATTTCACTGATATTGATATTCACTAATATCCTGATTGCTTTGCATGCAGGCTGTGTTGCGATGCAGAGCTATTGAAACGCAGTGTTATGTAATTGCAGCAGCACAAACTGGCAAGCACAATGCAAAACGGCAGTCTTATGGGCATGCAATGGTTAGTTGGTTTTTAATTTCCTTATATCTTTTAACACAGAAACGGGTTTATCGGCCATGTATGGTGGATGATAGAGCAAGTTTGAACAATCATTTAATTTACACTGTCGTTAAAGTTGACCGTGTTAAGTAACTCTCCACTCTTTTCCCGAGGCGAGTTATATGATGACGGTTCACTAAAACGTCTCAGACACAAATTAGGTAGTCACTTGATGGTTGCTAACAACAAATATTTACCAACATGTAGTCAAATACCACCTCTGTTAAAAACTGTTTAGTTTTACCGTCTCTGTATGAGCATTTCCAAGATTGTGCTGTGACTCATGAGGTGTGGTGCTTCTAGGTAGTGGACCCCTGGGGTTGTGTAGTTGCTCAGTGTCACGAGGGAACAGATGTCTGCACCGCTGAGATTGATCACAACTATATCCAAAAGATCCGGTCGGAAATGCCAGTGTGGAGCCATCGAAGAACAGATTTGTATGGAACAATTGGTGCAAAATAGCGCATTGCGAACCATCAATTTATGTCTTATAAAAAAATCTACGGATTTCTAAACGAACTCGGGCCCCTTAATGTGTCGAAAATAGAGATTAATTTATGGAAAGCGCGTGCGTACGGGATTTTCACACGAGTTGGTGAAGTATCTGAAATCGAACGAGTGAGATTTCTGATACAAAACCAACGAGTGTGAAAATCCCGTACAAAGCGCTTTCCATGCTGTAATTTGT
>JAOBBB020399324.1:0-17359 GCA_025331005.2 Zoanthus gigantus | reverse complement strand
ATATATATTAAAAATTCAAATAATTATGTATGTGTATGTATATATATCTATACATATATATATATAGATCTAACCATTTTAACAAGCTGGTATTTCGGCAGTATGCATTACCTTTTTCTTAATTAAATTGTATAGGCCAATGAAAGTTGCACTTAAACCAATTGAGAATGAAGACGATGATGTGGAAAAGGAGCGACAAAAGGTTTTGAGGGGAGAGGGGAGCGTCACAGATGCATTACGTTTGATCAACCTTACTAAGGTACTACTAATACTTCATTATTGTTAAGTTAAGAGCCAAAAACAACTTGTAGCAACTGATGTATCTTTAATTTTATCCTGCTCCATTTGTCCTCTTCTGTCATTTACATAGTAATAACACTAAAAATTCTGTTCCTCGTTTCATAAACCTCAAAACAGTATATACCTCTTGTTAACCGAGTGCGAGGTCCGTGACAAAATGAGTGTATTAATTTTTGAAAACAGTTACGTGATACACTGGGGAATGAAGATGAACAAATAAGTTCGAAAACATTCGTTCCTCATATTTTTAAAAAACATCAATTTTTCAAAATGTTTACTTTTTTATTGATTTTATACACCTGGCGACGAAATGTCGTCATATAAGTATTTCAATTTACTGTGAGAAATGATTTTGTAAATAAATATGTATAATTAATTGTCAGTGATTGGTGTTGAAGGTAGATAGAATTTTCTTCATAGAAAATCAGCTACGTGCTGGATAAAGTTCAGTGATTTTGACGGATCCTTTTGGGAAGATCTGTTATGGGAATTAGAACACCATAACAATTTTCGACATCAAAGTAACTTGATTCTTAATTATTATCTATTCGTTATCTTTGTTAGATGTACAAGACCGCAATCAGGAATAAGAAGAACTTGGCAGTGGACAGGTTGTGTGTGAGCGTTCCTAAAGGAGAGGTGTGTCTAGATTTTTGGATTATGATGCAAACTTTCGGAAGCTTCGATTCTGGAAATGACGCTTAGAGCACAATATTGAAGCAATTAAATATTGGGCTATTCTAGTATATTACTTATTAATGTACCCTAATGTTATCCTCTTACACAATGAGTCTAACAATGTTACCTTCAAACTCGTCAATATTTATTTACTTCGGGGAAGGATGTGTGTGAGCATTTAATGCGGAGGTCGCGGAACACAAAGAAGCAATTTTTTGAATGCGAACTCCATTATACAGTTCTAATGAACATAGTCATTAACATTCTACTACAATTATCGAGACTGAGTCTGCACTGCGGTGTAAACATTGACTCTAATGAATGACTTTCGAGGTAATAAACTTTTCAATTGCTTAAAATGTGTGAAATAATTCAAAACGTCACTATTTATTACAAAATGATTATTTTTTAGTTCATTGTTAATGATTTATATTACAGTGTTTTGGATTGCTGGGGGTGAATGGAGCCGGTAAAACAACAACATTCAAAATGCTAACAGGCGACATCCTTCCGACATCAGGAGATGCTTTCGTAAACAATCATAGGTGCGTGAAAGCATTTAAAAGTAGTGTCTATACAGATTGTTTCAAGAAATTCAACCTCATGTAGCTCATGCTTGTAATTATAATACCGTAGATATTTACTTCTGAGCGGCATCAGTTTCGACATCGCTCCTTACTTCTTCTTGCATGTCGGCCGCCGTAAGCGCGAGTCTCCTTTCAATCGATCTCTTTTTTGCCGAGAAGTTGCATTTTCAAAATGCTTAATATCTGAGGCAATCAGAAAGCCTAAAATTATGTTACATTCAAATCAAACTTAGATAGCCGAAGCGTGCTATTAGCTAAAATGATCCCACTAATATGGGCACTAAGGCCACTCTGGTAGCGGGCATTGCCCCTTATATCTACCGTGAATAAAACTAGAATTAAGGGTAATGCCCGCTACCAACATGGGCATAGAGCCCATAGTAAGGGCTTAAAGGGAGCTACAAGCACACATGTGCTATCTGTACTTGATTTTTATTACTCCAGCCACATCCCACAAGCATTGTGCTTTCACATGTTACATTCAAACATGTTCTCACTGATGTTCAAAAAGAAAATGGGGTTTTTCTTTATGATCCTTTTCATGTCTTCTTTACGTCTTCCTGGCTTTCATCTCCTCGCTCAGTGGTTTAGTGTTTGCTCTTTTTAGTACCTCGTCCGTACGTACTTGTGTTTTGGAACTAATACGAATTTGACTGTGTCCATGTGTCATTTGACCTAATGCTCCAACGTAGCGCAAAGAAAATTATATTTTGCATTTTTTCTGTTACATTATAAGTTTAAACACTTTACAGTCTTGCGCGTCCAACCGTGGCCACCACGCATAAGTTTTGTACAAGTTTTTGACAGGTTTCTGACAAGTTTGATGGCTGTTGATTTCCGAAGAGCCAATCACATCGCCCGAAAATAGGCAAAGGTCAGGAGGGCAAAAGAAAGTTTTTATCATGCGATCCATCAAACTTGTCAAAAAACTGTGAAAAACTTGTATGAAACTTATGCGGGGTGGCCACGGTTGGGCGCGCCAGACTGTAACGTGGCACATACCAGTTTCAACACTTCAAAGACCTTGTTATTAGAAGAATTTCCACTACAAAACTTTATCACTTAACAGCAATGTTATGGTACCATGTGAACAAGATGCAGTTGTTTTATTGGTGTAAAAAGTTACCATGGAAACAGGAAAGCCTTGCAAAAACCCACTATATTTTGGCTTTAGCTGCTCATTACTCGTGCCGGTAGGCAACGAGTATAGGAATGGGCTTCGTTTTTTTTAATATTTTTTTTGTGTTACGGCTTTTTCAAAGAGTGATGCTGCTCTGGGTTATATAAACATAGCCGGAGTTGCTTGGTTACGCGTGTGGGATTTGATTTTTTTTTTTTTACGCTTTAATATTTTGCTGTGATTATCATTCTGTTGAACCTTTTCTGTTTTCAGATTGTAAATCCCTAACAGATAATTGTTATAAAATTTTGTTTTTTTTCAATATGATGCCAAAGAAATTTACGTCATGGGGAGGAAATGGATACGTCGTGAAGAGTCGTTTTTCCATATAAATCATCTGTCAAAATTTATTAATCTATTATATTAAAACGAAAGCATTTTCCTTTTAATCTACTTTGTGAGAGTGTGCGTTAGATACCCTCGTTTTAACGTACAGTTAAAGCTAAAAAGCTTAACGAACCATGTGTTTCATTACAGCTGACGCTTGTCTTTGCTTTTTCTAGTCTTAGTGGACGAAAATCTTTAGTATCCCCTGGGCCCAGTTGTTCGAGAATTAGAGCCGATTAGCATTAACCCATGCCCTTGTTTCCTACCTTACAGAGATGGATTCGACCTGCACGTTTGAGATTACAGTTTTTTTCCTAGAAAAATCTAAACAGTATTTTATAAGAACCGTAATCTTTTCCTTAGACAAGCATTTGCTGCTGTAAGTTTTGCTTAACCCAGGGTTAAATTTAACCCACCTTTGAAAAACCCAGCCCTGGACGAGACGCCAACCCAAGTTAGATGTCACTCCCAGCAGACGCTTGCACTAAGCTAAAAAAACTCTTTATTATTGCAGCGTATTAAAGGACATCCATGGAGCGCACAAAGACCTCGGATATTGTCCGCAGTTTGACGCTCTTGACGAACTGCTTACTGTGAGGGAGCATCTTCAGTTATACGCACGGTTGAGAGGAATTCCAGAAGAGCATATAAACAACGTAAGAGCTAATGTTATGGAAAAGATTATTATTCATCGTGGTAACTCAAATGATAATATAAATTAGTTCTATTGTCTCACGACGGATTCACTTAGGTGGTAGTCACGACGTTTCGACTGCTTACTGCTAGTCTAACAATAATAATAACAACAAGACAGCCTTCCTCGGCTCACTAGTAAGAAGGGAACCAGTCGAAAGATTATACATCAGCGTCTACAGAAAGCCCTCTTACACTGACCAGTACCTAGGGTATGACTCGCACCATCCACAGTCAGTAAAACGCGGTATTGTCAAGTGTTTACAAGTTCGGGCTAAACGAATCATTACCAAACCATCAGGAATAACCCAGGAGAAGAAGCACATATCTACAGCTCTCGTCGCAAACGGTTACCCTACAGCCTTCCTGCAGAAAGTAACCAAAACAAAGAATCCAACACCACTGATATTATCAACGTAAGAGCTGTGTGGTAATTGTGTTAAGTTAGATTTACTCCCTTTCAGCGTCGATAAAGTAAAAAATTAAAAACCTTTATTTTGTTTTTGCAGAATTAACTGGCCTTAAAAAGGTCTTAAATTTGTTAGAATTTCATTTTGAGGTCTTAGAAGGTATTATATGTGTAATGGGAATGAAAGTGAGTTTTTCTTGCAGCCAAATCTTGATACAATATTGAATTATTCTCTGCATATCGGAATCAATTTTAACAGGACGTTCGCATCTTTTACGTTTTTGACCGCCATTGCATTTACTGCGCCACACCACTGTGAATATGCCGTTGTTAATGAGAACTTTTTCTGTCGATATTCGGTTTATAGATTTTTGAGATGGTCTGATTTTGTTTACCATGGACAGTGTTTATTAGCATTTTTGTCTCTTTAAGGGTTCCTTTTTCTGATTTTGGTATTGAAAAATTGGTCTTAATTTTTTTCATTTTCGGCATTAAAAAGTCTTAAAGTCTCCTGAGCTGCAGGAGCCCTGAATACGTTCATCATTCTACTCTGGTGATATCTGAGTGCTTCGGCAATCAAGTGAAGCCAACTCTTGGTTGAAAAGTTTGATCATCGCCGTCAAAAAGCACAAAGATGACTTTTGAGCGGCAGTGGTGGGCAGTGACAGGCTTCAACGGCGGAACGATTAATTTCGAATTTCTAAAATAAAAACGGCGCACCTCGAACAACTTTCCGCAATCTTGAAAGTACAATTCTACTTTTTTTACTGGGCTACCTGTGGTAAGCCCAGTCATAAAACAAAAATGTTTTTCTGTCGTCGTCGTCGTCCACCTGACAAATTGTTTATCCCACAGCTCCTTGCATCGCCAGCTAAACTAGTTCTTGGTTGATCCACACTAAAATATGACATATGGCGTATGTTTCGAAACGGGAGGTAGGCGTATCGGGAGTGTATGAACTGTCGAACAACTAGTACTGTAGTAGGCAAAAAATGGATGAATTTACCAGTGTGCAGATACCGAACTACAGAACAAGTAAATTTACTTTGGAGCTAAAGGCCAAGCTGCCTTCTGGGTTATGAGAAAAACATTTTAGAAAGAGCAAGCATGTTGGTAAGGTGCCAGTCTATCGTGCGGGAGGCTCGGGTTCGATTCCCAGCCGGACCAACACTCAGGGTCTTAAAATATTTGAGGAGAAGGTGCTGACTTTGATCTAACATCTGCAAATGGTTAGACTTTAGCGTCTTCTCGGATAAGGACGTTAAACCGTTGGCTTTCGGAGACATATATGTGTTAATGTGTTTACGTGTGTATGTCTGTTATGTGAAAGGTATCCTTCCACCTTAGAGTGGTGAAGATGGTGTCCCCAATTAGTGGTCCTTTGGCCAGCTAAATAACATTACTCCTAAATAAAGTTGTAATTGAGTGCTATACTTAAAACTTATTCCAGTATTAATGAAGTGTGTGGTATTATAACTTGGAATCAAAGCAAAGTTTCGAAGTCAAACGCAATAAAATCTCCATGTAGCCTTTGTTATAAAACTTGTAAAATAACTTGAAATAACTTATTGTCTGAGCATTATTTACTTTTTGTTTTTTCATAGGTTGTCGATGTCTTGATTCGGAAGATGAGTTTAACGCCGTACACCGATAAATGCGCCGGTCGTTTGAGCGGAGGCAACAAAAGAAAATTATCAACAGCAATTGCACTTGTTGGCAATCCACCGATTGTCTTTCTTGTAAGATTTTTTTACTTCCACTAACCGTGTTTCACGTTTATATTTTTGTGCATCAAACTATTTATCAAAATACTAGAAGCTCGTCTTAAAAAAAAGTCATTTTGGTCAAATCATCTTTTTACAGTACTTTGGAGTTTTTGGCCATCTTATTCATGGCCGCGTTTTCAAAGGAACTTGGAAATTGTTGCTTATGGACGTCATTCGTGACCAAAGTTGCCCTCGAAAGTCCTCAAATGTAAATTTGAAGTTGAGAAAGACACCAAACCAATTGATTTGCATTACTAACGATGAGTGTCTCATTACACTACAAAGCATTTCGTGCAGATTATAATTCGCACGATACTAAAACTGGGGCACCCATTGCTTCGCGATCAAAGTAAAACTTCAAGGTTTATGAAACCAGTTTGAAGCAAAAAAATATATTGTTACCTACTAGTTCAACTTTCATTTTGTTATTTTAGGTACTGTTGTGCTGTACGTTATAGTACTAAAACTAATTTCCGCTTATCTGGTGTCTATGTAACCTACAACGTTCTTTCACAACACAAGTTGCCCAGTGAGTGAGTGTTTTCCTTGAATACGTTGTTCTCATTGCCTAGTTGTAAACTGTGGTGATCAGGCCCTCTCTTCTGTTAATATTTCTTCCTATCTCTTGCTTTACGATGACTCAACTTGGTATTGGAACTTGACCAGTGGCAAAGGCATGCAATAAAAACCATACTTACGCGCCTCGTATATCGTTTTTCTTTTTATTAAGTAAGAAAAAAAAATAAAATAAAAATAAATAAATAAATAAAAAAAAAATTAAAAAAAAAATAAATAAAAAAAAATAATAATAATTTTAAAAAGAAATAAGCATGTTTTCCGCACCTTCATAGCCTAGTGAAATCCTCGGCAAAGTTTGTGAGAATTCCCGAGCAGGCGAAATGCATCTCAGGTTTTCATTGATCTGCTCTCGAATTCTTCCATACGTTCGCCTCGGTTTTCACCAAACTATGAAGGCACGGAGAAAATGTTTCATTTCATAAATACAAACATTTGTTTCACTTGTTAACATTGCAGGATGAACCTACCACTGGAATGGACCCCAAAGCGCGGCGGTTCCTGTGGAATGTGATCTCCGGAATGGTCAAAGATGGCAAAACGGTTATTCTCACATCGCATAGGTAAAAGATGTATTAAAAAATATTCCATGTAACAAGAGCTATACTAATTTCAAAATGCCACTTTGAAAAGATGTTCTAGCACAAATCCTTTTTTGACATCCACACATACTTTCACATGTTTACATTTTGATACGTTTAATTTTGAAAACGATGGATGATTTACATCGTAGTATGTCCGTCTGAACTCGTTACGGAAAAAAGAACTTGATTTAGCTTTTAATAATTTTATTTACTATATTATAATTTATTATACTCTACTTTGCTTTTCTGTACTGTACTATATTATATAAGGGTTAGAGATTTAAGTGAACGCTTTTTACAAATAGACGACAAAAATAATGTTGGATAATTTAGAATATTGTATCAGCCTCCCGTTTGTGCTTCCCCTTTAAACATTTCAGCATGGAGGAATGCGAAGCACTATGCGGTCGTGTTGCAATCATGGTGAATGGAAAATTCAAGTGTCTCGGAAGTCCCCAACATTTAAAGAACAAGTATGTGCTTCTTGTGTTTTAGTCATTCTCTTGTTAGGGAAACGTACACACACTTCAATACACCTTGCGTTATTTCATCAAATACAATCATACAAGTTTGCAATCCGTTTGTAGCATACCAGACTAAGTTGTTCAAATTATGCCCATAATGGATGTTTCCTCGAACGGGCACTCGCTGAATAGTCAGGTATACTCGTTGAATAGTTAAGGGGTACTCGTTGAATAGTCGAGGGACACTCGTTGAATAGTCGAGGGATATTCGTTGAATAGTCGAGGAATACTCGTTGAATAGTCGAGGAATATTCATTAACTAGTCGAGTTGGGTCTGCCTTATTATGACGTCGTGATAACAATCTGAATGCTAACTTTTTACACTTCTGACGTTATGAATGATTTTCGCGGTTATTCGCATAGTTCAAGCAGTTGCAAAAGAGAACCTGAAGAAAATATATAGGCATAGTACTAAATTTTCTACCATTAGCTTTTCAGCCTTTAAGCAATACTTTTCTTTTTGTTAATGATGACCGTTGGTGTTGTTGCTGTTAATGTTATTAATGTTAGTTATTATTATTATTATTAACTATTATCATTATTATTATTATTAGTAGTAGTAGTAGTAGTAGTAGTAGTATTACTATTTTTAGTATTAACCTTTCAGTGCCAGTCAGTTATCAACAACCAACTTCTCCTTATATAACACATACAAAATATGACATTTGGTGATGAGCAAATGAGAATTGATCAAACAAACAAAGCCAACTACTAAAGATTAAAAGTCAAATTCTCTCAAATTGGTTCAATGAAAAGTATGGGCTCAGGTTGGGAGAATTTAAAAATACAACTGGCACTGAAAGGGTTAAAATACATCATAAAAATCAGGGCAAGAAAAACAATGCAACAGAGCAGTTAAGCATGCGAAGGAAGGGCGCAGACCTACACAAGCCAAAATTAGCGCTTTTTATCGTTTAAGAATACAAGGACCCGAATGATTCTGAAAACTTCTGTGGAGTATGATATTTTTTCGGAGTTTTAATAACGTTTTACATTCTACATTGTATTTTTAATTCCCAATACATTAAGGCCGTGTTACACGAGTCAACTTGCAACGACGATTTTCCGCGCAACAATGTTGCGTGTTGTGTTGCGAGTTTTTAAAACCTATTCAAAAACTCCCAACATATTGTGCGAGCCCAGTGTTGCGCGAAAAATTGTCTCCGGTGACCTGTTACACGGGGAACAATTTTCCATGATACGGTGTTGCGTGGAAAATCGTCGTTGTAAGTTCACTCGTGTAACACGGCCTTTAAAGACGCCTGCATTGTTTACAAAGGTTAATTCAAAATGTACTGGATACTTTGGATAATAACAGAAAGAAAACTTGGATCCGAAAACAAATTTGCTTAAAATCTGGACGGGCAGATATTGGGTATTGGGATGTTACTATAGTTGAGAAATTAAAAGATTTTTGCTCAAACTGACAGGCCAATAGTTTCTTAAAGATGGTTTGGAGCGTACCACGAACTTTGTTTTGCGACTTTAATAAATAATTATTTGCTTTGTCAAAAAAAAGAAATCATTTTTTGTATACCTCGCGCCGTTGCTTATAAATAACTAAATGGTCACGCGTATTTTGTCACAGTGGACCATTATAGCGACTTCTATGAAATTGACAAGCTTCCTACCATCCATTCATCAGCAGTTATTCAAGCCACCAAACTCCATTTTGGCCGGTATGGAGTACAGCACGGGTTCATAACTGACAATGGGACCCAGTTCACATCTTATCAGCCACATTACTTCTTCTCCCTATCAATCCCAAACCAATGGCCGAGCAGAAACAGATATCAAATCAGTCAAACTTATACTTTCCAAGGCTGATAATGTTGACCTGGCCTCACTGTCTGTCCGAAGTCCGAAGCACTGCACCTGCAGGACAAAGTATTCCCCTGCTCAGCGGATTATTCTGACTCAGCAAACTGCGAACTAACCTTTCTCAACCTCCAGCCAGCTAGGAACCTTGGACACCTCCTAAGGACCATGTCATTAAGGAAAATACTCACGACACCGCAAACTAAAGCAAAAAGCAGCATATGATCAACACGTAGGCAAACCACTAAATGACCTCCCTAGAACTCGTATCTACTGGAAACCACCCAAGATGTCAACAACAAAAGCATGGCCGGATCCCATGAGAAGTCATTAACCCTGTAGGAACCCATGCAGTTACAATTGATTAATATCACAAAGACTAAGCTTAGACAATCATATTGACTTAGCCCACCACTGACACAGCATCTTAAAACCGATCAGCTACTTCATTTTGTTCACTATATATATCCCACGGGTGTGGTAATTTGAAAGAGATCTATTGCGTCTGCGAGTACCGTAGATAAAACGCCTGATCAACTGTTTTGATAATCTCCGTAAGTAATGTGATAAAATGGTTGGAACGTTAGCTTTAGACTTTTGTCAGAGCAACTGAAATGGTTGAGAAAATTAGGATCAAGTTCCTTTAGGGAGAAGCAGTAAGCTAAAGCTAAATCCGATACAAGCCTATTGGCCCATGAAGCCGACGCTTATCTCCTGTTTCTGTAGTGTAAGCGGAAGAGAGTTTTTGACTCCCCCTGGACGGGACACTAATCCATCACAGGTTAGCTCCCAGCAGATGCTTGTACTCATTTGCCACGGAAGGATGGAAAGCTGAG
Source organism: Zoanthus gigantus (assembly GCA_025331005.2). Lineage (NCBI taxonomy): Eukaryota > Metazoa > Cnidaria > Anthozoa > Zoantharia > Zoanthidae > Zoanthus > Zoanthus gigantus. The sequence goes on along the minus strand of JAOBBB020399324.1, from coordinate 7,081 downwards.
TTAGCTTAGGCGGAAAAGAATGTTGCACAAATATTCGATTCTCGGCAGAGCCGGGGATCGAACTGGTGATCTTGTGGCTATAGAAAGTAGAGATCTTACTAGCTGCCCCAACCGTGCTCTCTCCAAGATGTAGTAAACGCATGACGAAACATGGAGGGAGAGCATTGACAGATTAGGAAGAAAGAACTAACTGAAATTACATAAATAAAAGTTTTTCATTAATGCTGTAAACAGCGATGTGCCAAAATTAAAGAATAATTTATGTTCTTTATCTTTATTTCCGTGTTTCGTGGGAGCCACTGTGATTTGCTTTGCCTCATTTTTTTGAAAAGAATGTCCCTGAGATTAATTTAAATTAAACGATTTTTTCTCGCTATTGCTAAAATATCTCTCAGATAGTCTATTTACAGAGTATTTGCCTGTCCAGTCTGTCCATTCACCTACGCGTCTTTCTGGCTAGCTGCCTGTCTTACTTTCCTTTTATTGTCCGTTCCTGTTATTTACACGCGTACGCCGCTTGTTATAACACAGCTTGGGTTTTCCGCAGCTTCGTGAACAGAAATTTTGTTAAACAGCTGGATTTCACACGACATGGTGCTTGGCCTTAGTTTGGCAACTTGTATCCAATTTTTACAGCGTGCTTTGACTCTTAATATTATTTTGCAAGAAGTAGATTGTCGTTTTTCATGTTCTCTTTACTACGGTTTAGCGGCATTACCCCAATTCGTCAAATGCATTTAATGATATCGCGAGAAATCGATTGAAATCATGAAAAACATACAAACGTTTTAAACAATTACATTAAAAACAAAAATAGTTGGTATTGTCCGAAGACCTTACGAATTTTATCTCATAAACACCATCTGATTAAGGCTGATGCTGTTACCGGTTGGCCGTTTAGGATTAAAGTATACCAAGAATAACTGCATTAGTAATTTTCTTCCGATGTGTAAATAATGTTATTCTTAGCTTATTTATTTATCGCTGTTGCAATCAAATTAGCTATACTTTCTCATGTGAGAATTGAGAATTTGTTAATTAAAAACTGCCACTAACTGCAACCAACCATTAATCAATACATGAACAGAATATTGAATTTAGAAAACTCAGTCATCTTTTCATCCACTCATTCATTCACTCACTTACTGACTCACTGACTCACTCATTCATTTACTCACTCCTGCGACCATCTACTCACTTCCTCATCCATTCACTCTCAATTTATTTTTTTATGGTCAGCAAACTATATACTAGAAAGCTCGGGAAAAGATAATTTGTTAAGAGATGAGGCATAAAATAATTAATCCTTACATTTAAATGGCTATGTCACGCTATTTTAGCACTTTTTTTAAAACCCCAAATATGTCTTACCCTCTTCTGAATTCCAAAAAAAGGGTCTAGGTTTGTTATTTAAGACTGTATCATGGCATTTATTCTGTTTCCTGTCATTTGTTGCTACGGATCGCAAGGATAGAAATATATTGAAACTTGAAAATCTAATTTGGGCTAAAAGTTTCATTTCAAGTTTTGATGCTATCTCAACAATTAAAAAGTACCAAAAGTTATTACGGGCAGTACTTTGTTTGAAACAATTCATTAGATATTCACCTCACAGTTTATCAGGATACATTTTGTGCATAACTAAAACCACAAAATTGACCCAAAACAACAAAATCGTTGTGACATAGCCCTTTTAATGTATCTTAATATTTATTTCACCAAGTAGTAGAAAATAGTAATCTAATCTTTGTAATATTTCATTTAGTTTATAGTTGAAAATTGGCTTTGTGACACATATACAATTTGATGGAAGAAAAGAACAAAAATTTTGTCAATAATTTTATGATCAGTTAAAATTAATCTTTATCTGTTACAGTTTTCATAAAAAGTATTTGCTACTATAGGGTTTGTTATCAGGGAACATATTTCTGTAGGACCTTGATAAAACTGCCTTTCACCGTGTTCGCCTCGTATTCTTTCAAGAGTTCTTAAGAACTTTTGCTTTGCTTTATGTTTACGATATGCCTTCTGAATTACAATAGCAGCATATTCTTCTGTGTCGGCCTTCGTGTGACCCTGTTTGTTCGTTCGCCAAAGACCAAAACGAGCTTCCATCTTTTTTACTATCTTGTCAAAGACATCAGACGACTCAAGTTGTCCTTCCTTTTCTAAAGCGCGCTTTACAAGTGCTTTCATTACGTCAAATAAATGAACTTTGTCACCTTTGCGAACCCGTATCCCCATTCGGAGAATTTTCATATTATTTGGCTGCGGAATGCAAAGAGGTTTATCAAGATGTGCAACAAAGTCGGAGAGCTGATTGTATGGAAGGGTTTGTGCTCCATTCGGAGAAAACATGTCCCACACCTGGTAAAAATTGTCAATCGTGCTCCCACTTATTACGAATTCTTCTTCTTCTTGAACGGACCGTACATTTTCAAGAATAATGGCGATGTACATATTAATCATTATGAGAAACACGACAAAGATGTAACTTGTTATATAAACAATAGCTACCACAGGTTGTCCACAGTTTCCATTTACAAAACCTTTGAACAAAGGATCACAGTTTGGGGGCTTAACCGAGAGGGATTCTAAAATGTCATCCCAGCCTGCAGCAGTTGAGAGTCGAAATAAAAGCAACATCGATTTACCAAAGTCTTCGAAGTTTTCCATATCCGTTAAACTTCCTTGCTGTTTTATGTTTCCAAATAAGGTCATTCCGATGATTGCGTAGATGAAGATAAAGATGAATAACAATGTTCCAACATTTAAGAGGGAAGGTAAAGAGATAATTAAGGCAATCACCAGCTGGCGAACACCCTTGGTAAAACTGAGAAACTTGAGTAATCGAGCCACTCTAAAAATCCGAAGAACGCGAAGCACGCTGGGATTTATCTGTTGGACTGTATCAACCAAATCAAGAACTATACCTGAAGTAACAAATATGAAATAAAACCAGTTTATCTTAAATCAAAAACAAAGTATTCTTGTTTCTATTGTTTCAAAAAGTGGAAATATATAAATAGTGTGAATTTGAGATTTTGAAACTAAAAGATAAAAACTAATAAAGTCATGATAGTTGATTTGAACTGTATTTAAGTTTTGATTTAAAAGTATCCACAACTTTAAATAAAGTTCAAAAACTGGAAACCTTAATAAGATTAGAATGCACTGATGAATACCTTGAACAAAATGACGTGATACTAGTGTAGGATCTGAAAAGATCTATCAGCCACACAATCGATAAACAAGAATAATTAAAAGAATGGCTGATATACTATATGAAAATCAACTTGCCAGATTATATTTAATAGTATTTTCAGTTTTGAAAACCTTCGACAAAAAGTGACTCGTGTAATTTATCACAAGGTGTTCACTAACCTGCTATTGATATTATCAAAATAAACATGTCAAACAGGTTCCATCCTGCCTTGAAATAGCATACACCAAGGGCTGCTATCTTCACCAGGGCCTCTAACAGGAAAACCGACGTAAAGAAGATGCTGACAGCTAGTGTGAACCAGGCGAGGCCACGGTAATAGTTAAGGGAAATATACCACAATTATCACTTTATAAAAAATTTATAAAATATTAGAAGTCCTTCATTCTTTATAATAAAGTAGCCTAAGGAAAGGATGGAGCATTGGGGAAGGAGGGGTGGAGGTATGGTCTAAAGGCTGGCTCAAGTTAGGGGGAACACAAAAAGGTGAGATCTAAAGGGGAGGTTACTTAAAACGTTTGTAGATATAAGAAAGGGCAGAATGGGCGTTCAATAACATTTAATTTGCAAGCTACTTTATGATACATCGACTACAAAGCAGAAAGTATTAAGTTATGCTCATGTTGCCAACTACTGCTGCCCTCAAATGTGGATTCGTGCTAATGTGTTTGGAAACAAATGTTGAGACACAATAAAGGTGTTGCCCAAATTGTGAACGAGAGTTCATTATTGGCAATTTGTGGAATGTGTTAAACAAAAACAAAATAAGTAAACCAACAAAATGTCAACTTTCTTTATTTTCGTGAGAATGGCTGCCGTGCTTTCGTAGAATGCGGAAGTAGCCACATACCTCTGGCATATCAAATCCGACGAATACAGCAACAACTTAAAAAGAAATGCAGGCTATCCAAGGATAGCATCGATTGAAAACTGAAGGTAATTCTGCATTTTTAATTTCCATCTTTAGAGTTTAATTATTCTGTTCTATTCATACAACTTCATGAAGCGAACAAACAATCATATTTGAGTTGAAAGTTTTCTAAGAAATTATCGCAGTTTCACAACTGAAACTTTAAATAGTTGGATTTCGTACCGTAAAAGTGCCATACAATCTTTGCAAATCAAAATCTCCATTATTTCACAGGAACCGCGTTAAACAGTCCGGCAGATTTTCTATTTTACAAAACGCTCTCAATTTTTGGGCATTTGTGTGCGTACCGGAGGAAGTGCTTCTTAAATAGTAAAGGGTCGGGCTCAGATGTATTTTATTTTAGTGTTTTCTATTGGTTAAAACTGCATTTACTTAATCTGTGTTACAACTATGCTCCCGGTATCTACAGACGGAGCCTAATATTTAGTGTTTCTGTTGTTATGACCTTAATGGAAAGTGACCCACGTAAGCCAAGAAAGGAAAAAGTGTAAAAAAAAAACATTGTCCTATATCGGATGTAACTCGTTTTCCAATTTTGTACCACTTGATAGGGTTTGCTAAACTAGAGCTCGGGTTAATCAACTGGCGAGTTATATTTAAGGGTTAAAAACTTTCAGTTCAAGTTTTGTTTACAAATGCAAGCAATTGCTTACCAGGCAATGAACGAGAAATTTGAATACCGCACAAAACGAAGCTTTTAATATACAATGTTCATTGCATTGCACGGCGCGATACATGACTTCATTGACTTGAAGCAAGAGTTTGAACAAATACGAATCTTTAAAATATACATTAAAAACTTAATTTAAATGGCTTATTTCAAATAGAATAAAATAAAAATCACAAAAAGTTGTACATGAAAAAAAAAAAAGACTAAAGAAGTAGAATATTAAGCTTAATGCAAATAGAATAATTTTAAAGAGCAAATAGCGAAACATTCAATGAAATTTGTCAAAAGCTGAAAGTCGAACCGTAAAAGAAAATTTACCATCTTACCTTGTTTTAGATGATGATGATGATGATGATGATGATGATGATGATGATGATGATGATGATGATACTAAGCAGTCCTTCGGGAAGTAAGTTCAATAATTCAATGAAGAACTAGAAGAACTCAACAAGTATTTGATGTGTTTTAACACCTCGGCTCGGCGAGACAGGAAGGTTCCTCAATTAAGTAAACATCGCAATCTTCTCAATGAAATCCCGGCATTGATCTGCACATTTCCGCTTCCTGAGTCCATCACCACAAAGCAAAGGGTTAAATTCCATTGAAAAATCAAACAGAAAAACCGAAAAAAGTGCTGCAGTTGTACACTGGAAACTCAAACTTAAATCAAACTTTTAAAAATTGCGTGATCGGTTTAGACCAATCGCCGCGATGAAGGCATGTGGTAAACTTTTAAGCCATATGTTACTATTGCGGTGCGGTTGTAAAGATGTTCCCAGATAAATCGAAATTACGTTCTCTATTTTGACCAATCGAGCGCGCGGATTTTATACAGTGAAAGAAGGTTGCATAATAATCAACAACAAGCATGCAAGTAAAACAAAAGAATATACAGTTGAAATGATTCTAGATACCTAACAAAGGATATGTAACGCTTTTGTCATGCTTTCCGGTTGACTGTAATGCTGCATCATCGTTAAGAGCATATTGATCGTGACAACTGCTAGTACAATAATCTCAAACTTGTCACTTGTCACGACGTCAAACATTTGTCCACGGATTCGATTCTTGTCAGGAATAGAATGAAAAAAGTTAAACGTTACACTATATATAAATGATTAACTTTGATTCGTAAAAATTCAATGTGATTTATTGTAAATCTGTGAATCTGATTGGTTCTCCACTGACTGTTTTTTTATTCGCTAATAGAAATCATTCACAAAAACCAACGAATGCAACCATGACGAAATTTAGATGTTAACAAAATATAGGCTATGCTAAACAGTTTTAAAGTTTAACTTATAATTGCTTGGTGCCATGCGGCCACATTGGTTTTCTACAAGCAATAGTCAAAGATGCTATACTCCAGAGAAAGCTCGGGGTCCTAGTAGAAATATTTCATGGAATTTTATTTTGATTTCACAAAATTATATTCGCAGTTATATACGTTGTTTCAACAATTGCCAATTAGAGGCGCGAACGAGATCACCAATAAGATTCGTACCCATGATTACCGCGACACCTGTCAGTTTTCTTATCAACTAAACAATAAAACCACAGCTGCTTGGAACAGGTCAATCGAGAAAGATTCCTGCGACACTAATACTTTATTCACTTTCGAAACCATATTTGGATAGTACCTTGTAGTATTTCTCGGTACGTCACTGGTTTACAAACAATGAAAATATTTCGGACAAAGGAAAAAAATTCTGTCCCTAAAGCACAAAAATGACTCACCTTTGGCCTGTATTTGAGAACCTTTGATTTTGGCTTTTTTCTTACAGCTTTCCTCAAGATTCCAACCCACTTACGTTGTTTCTCAGTAAGAAATAAGCCCACACCATCGTCATACTAAGATATAAAAAGTTTAATACACTTGATTAATACTTACCAAATAACACGATACATTATCAATATCATTTCTACTGTTGACTTTGATTGGGAACAAGCCACTCCCTTATCAGAGCTGAACAAACTATGAATGATAACTTAATACAAACATTTTCTAAGATTACTCAATGACAACTTGTATTATCGAAAAAAGAGTATGCGGAATTTTTGGTTAAGTAGACAAGAATGCATGGTTGGCGGGCATGGTTGGCGCAGTTGGTAAGTTCTCTGCCTTCCGACCACAAGGTCCCTAGTTCAATCCTGGCTCCGCCAAGATTCGAATATTTGTAAGACCTTCTTTTCCGCCTAAGCCAACTCAGCTTTCCATCCTTCCGGGGTAGGTAAATGAGTACCAGCATCTGCTGGG
>JAOBBB020399219.1:0-17376 GCA_025331005.2 Zoanthus gigantus | reverse complement strand
TTTATGCAGCCTTCGGCTTACTGCATTCAATGCCTCGAGTAGGCTTACAGGGTGCCTACATATTCTGTTGAGGGGTGCAATTTGTTTGAGCTAACAATTGCAAACTATTTATAGTTGGCGTAATTGCTCTGATTATATTCAGAGTTAGAGTGCATTAATTTATCGAAACAACTCGATTCAGTGACATTCTTGAATTCCAAATATTGGTACAATTTTGACTAAAAATTTTGCCAAATCTGAGCTTTGTGTCAAATTCATGAACCCTTCATTGCCAACTTTAAGCCTTCTAAGTTAAATTAAAAGTATATATTAGTCGTTGAAAAGTTTGAAAAACTGTTGAATTGTGTCAGTATGTTATTTGAAATAAAGTGTAAGTTAGACAACTTATCTTAAAGCTTTTAAAAGTTCATTTTTTGGGTCGACATAACAAGTGCAACGATTGTTGTACAAACTGTAAAGTCGGTTTATACAGACGAGCAAGTAACTGAGTTTTTGAATAGGAATTCTCATTTGCTTGTGTTTATAGAAAACATTGCAAAGTTATTCTTTGTCAACCCCACTTGCTCAAACACTTTCTTACACTACAAACTTGTTCGTTTGAAACCAGCTTAATTCTCACTACGTTAGTTACGGCGAGTCTGATCGTCGTCGCTTACCTCGACGTTTCCTGCAGCAGAAGTGATATATGAGAAAAGCCACGATGCAGCAAAATAACAGACAACCAAGAGTGCCAAATACTGATGAAACTATTTCGATAGAACATTCCTCTGCAGAAACAGTTCTCAAAAAACAAGTGGTAATCTGTATAAAGATCAAAATCTTTCGCATGGGATAGAATTGGCAAGCCGCCATTGTCTTAGTTATGTCAACTTTTGCATGTCCAGTAGACTTTTAATACATCTAGGTCTTTCTACGATCTTATTTTAATACATCTCAATTAAACTCGAGAAACAGAGTTTGTTCATTTGTTTTTTTCCACTGAAGTGTATCGAGGTAGTTAGACCTGTCATACCGAAGGTTGATAGAGTATTTTGATTGGTTCGCAAATGACAAAAATTGAATGGTATTTATCACTTTATGTATAAATCAAGAAGTCAAATTAGGAATTTTTTTGTCCTACATTTTCTTTGTGTTCTTCAACAGATATTTCATTTAATTTTAAAGCTTTCAACGTTTGCCTCAACTGAAGGAGGTTTGTTAAAGGAAAAAAGTCTATTTTTGTTTCCGAGTCTAAATCTAATCGCGGTCGAGCTCTCAGAAAGTGCTCCACAAATTTCTAGAAAAACTGCTTTTGACAAACCCGTTGGAAGTTTGAATAGCCAGAAAGTTTAAGAAGGTTCATGAATTTAAAGCAAAGAGAAAGATTGAATAACACGTTCAGTTACTAAAAAAAATGGTTGAAAAAATGAAGCAAATGTATTTGAGCTCTTGACTTTGGATTGTTGGTTTGATTAACTTCTACATTTGGGAGGCGAATTTTCTTCCATATTATATGTTAATTGAGGTCGGGGGAGGGAGTGAGAAAGGGGGGAAGTTGGACACGAGTTTATGTGTCGTAATAAGTCTCATCCCTCATCCTCTCCACCTAAGATCGCCCTCAAATGGACACCTGAAGGAAAAAGATCTCGCGGCAGACCAAAGGAGACCTGGCGCCGCACTATTGAACGAGAGAGAAAAAAAGAATGGACATATATGCATGGAGTTCCATGGAGAAAATGGCTCGGAATAGATCCAAATGGAGAACATTGACGTCGGCCCATTGAGAAACTAGACGTGTACAGCCATGTTGACTCGCGCTGCTTAGTGTGACATGGAAATAGTATCTTGCAGGGTCGGCCAGGGTTTTTGGGTATGTGGCTTTTCGGGGTATTTAATATTAGGTATACGAGATTTTAATGCCAAAAATTGGGTATTAAAACCCCATTTACACTCGCACTAGTTATCTCGGCGTACACCGGGATCGTCCCCGGAAAGTGTTTACAGTGGCATTTTTCCGAGTTACCCGAGATCACTTGAAATATCCAAGATTGCGTTTACACTTGCATCACTCGAGAACCCGAGATAACTTGTTGACATTGAAACGAAATGGAATTTCTGTTAAGCCAAAAAAAATAATTTTGTTGGAAAGATATTGAAATTGCAGGAATGGAAATTATTTGGCAACACAAAACAAGTGATTTTTGTTACAAGATGAGCGCAGCGAACGAAAGAAACACTGGGTTAAAAATAGCATGAGAAAACAAACTTTGACATTTTAGGTAACCCTGTTGTCTCAGTCAACACAATCGGAATTATTTTATTCCTAAAAATTAAAGTACGTCTGTAAAAGTTACATTATTTTAAAATACAAAAGTTTTTAAAAACTCACACACTTTGCTCTCTGGTGTTTATATTTGTTCACTGGCAATCTTTAATCGTTCTATTTTTCTGGAGCAAATTCTTCTTATTTGTAACAAGAATTAAGTTGACTTGTTTTTGTAGATAAAGATGTTAAATTTTGTTAAATACGTTTATTTATAAACGTATTTTTATAAACGTATTTATAAACGTGTTATAAATACGCATTTATATTCGTATTATTTTTATATACCATTTCTTTCATTAAATTTTGTTTTGTTTCTTTGAAACCTATTAATAAGCAACAACTGTATGTGGCGTACGTCTGCACTTTCCCGCCGTGTCAATTTCGAAAAAAGTTTAACTGCCGTTATGCGTCATCTCTTAAAAGTTTTATTTTATCCAGAATAAATTCCTTTGACTAAAGTTCTACAGAAGCATTTTTCTCAAATACGTTTCGAAAATACAACTTACGTCAGTTCCCATGACAATTGGAGTAGTCCGAGGTGAATCGCTGTTTACACTTCAAGTTGAGTGTCCTCGGAAAACTACGAGATCACATCTTGCGAGTGATCCAACTGGGTCATTCCTGGGAGCACTCCCAGGTAACTCGACCGTTTACACACGCATTTTTGCTCGCGAGATTTGGTGGCCAAACTAAAGCAAACTTAAGAAAATCTTGTCAAGTCTCACTAACTCCTTTTCATGTCGGATATATGCTACAGTTTTCGCTGCTGCAAAATTTTAATATGGCAAGTAAACAACAAAAGTCAAGTACATTTTTCGAACTTTATTTGTTACACTGCAAAACTTGTACAATACATTAAACTTGTAATAAAAAGGTTAGCCCAACTTTGATACTCTCACAGCGTCACCAACAGCATGAAAAACGCACTTCAGCAAAGCAATTCATTTTCACGTCTTCTACGTTTGTAAAGTTCATAGACAAAATTTATAAATCTGAAAACGAATCAAGCAATTGCAGTCGCAATCATCTTGGTTTTACTAGTGACCCTGTGAAAGTTCCAACGTACTTCGAAAAACCCGACCTGTGCTTGGTTTGAAGTGCAGTGATAGGTACAACTCCTGTCTAGTTTTTAAAAAAAACAGAGCATTTTATATTTGAGTAAAAGAAGCTACAAATTCCAATATGAAGACTTACAAAAAAGAAGAGCTTAAATCCAAACAATCAATATATGCAGTGAGCTCGTCGAGAGCACAAAAGTCGCCGAAGTGTTTTGAAATAATAGTTACTACTACTGACATTGAACACGCAGTATGGTTTTTTAAAATCTTAATTAGCTAGCCAAAAAAACTTTGCATGCAAAGTTTTAAAAATATATATAAGCCCCTCCACTAACAATTTAAACATATAATTATGATAAAAAGTATTGTGGAAAAATTACTGAAATATTGATAACACATTCAAAGTCCTAGCACTTCAAGAATTGAATAATTCAAAATGACTTTAATCAAGTCAATGGTATAGAATTACACCTTTTTTATAAAAACGCCAAATATTCAGATAGAAGCTAAATGTTTTTTTGGAAAACACAGCATGCTTGCAATTTGATTTATTTGTAAAAACTTTAAATTGCTCCTATAAAATTCACAACTAAGTTTCCAATAGTTTAAGCGTTGTTGCATTGGCAAACATCTGAAACAAAATTAAAAAAAAAAAAACTGGGAATGCTTTTGAAAATTTTTCTTTTATACCATATTTTAGAAAATCGTCAGTGCTTAAAGCAATACAATCTCGGAGAACGGTTACCAACTGCCAAAAATAAACATTTTTCTTTAACTGTCATCAATCATCATCAACATTACCATAACCATCATCATCATCATCATCATCATCTGTCACTATCTTCACCACCACCAAGTACGTAATGGTATTAAAGTAATCGTCAAAAAGTGTTATTGTTAAAGTTGTTTATAAAAGACACGGAGAAAAGCATTTTGTTAATCGAAACAAGAATGGAACGAAATTACAAGATAATATAGTGTACGCACGTTGGTTTCAATTAAAACACTAAATTTGAGTGAAATTGGTGCTATGCACTGTAATAGATACAGATAAAGTGTAAATGCTAACAATTGACAACCAGAAATATTTCAGTGGTTGAATACAGAAATCAGATAACATTCTAAACAGAGCCAGGAACACAAAAGTGCCTTTGAGCATGACAAAAATCTATAAATACTCAAAAAAGAGATTATATTCAAAATAAGTGGAAGTTAAGAAACAATCATTCTAACAGAAAGTAAAACACGGTCCATTGAAGGACCAGATTCACTTTATGCTTTTTGGATGGAGCCGATCTTAATCTGGAGTCTTCCATAAGCACCACGGTCCATTCTATAGGAGCCTGACTTTTCTACGTTCTTTGCTTCAAGATCACACTTTAGAATAAAACTCCCAGTTCTATTCAATTGGACAGCGACAATTGGTGCAAGCCAATAATCTTCAATGCGATAGGGGTAAAAGCTGACAGGATACCCAGCTGGGTAAATTTTACCCTGAAAGAAGAATCAACAAAGTGAAATATAAAATGCAACAAACACACTCACAATCAGTAGTAACAAGTATTCTAGGCTATTTCTAATGCTATCCTTTTACAATACTATTAACATTTTTAGTTTCCATGAAATACTGTACAGATAATAAATTTAGCCAAATATTTACAACAAACTATTATGAATACAAATATAAATTAAAAAGAAATGAAGCATGTTTCAGTCTTTATTTCCAAAATCTGCAAAAATACGTGCTAATATATACATTTACAAGAAATAATTGAGAAAAATAGAAATATAAAATCTAAAAACCTAAAACTATTTACACATGGCTAAGTTATATCTAAAACAAAGTCTATTTGCAAAGGTTAATTTATATCGTTCTGTAAGGATTCGTGGTAGCTGGCTGCTTTGAAACCTTAGATTACGAGAACTTTCTTTAAATGTAGGCATAAGATTAAAACGTGGGTGGCGTATAACCCCAAATGAAATTCAATAAAAACTAAGATGAAATAATTCTTTTAATTTCTGCTTTTGGCCTTTATTCTTTAACACAGTGTTTGATGGGCATGACATGACATACATTTTTTTGGTTTGCTGCTTCAGTTTTTCTATTTCTCTGTAGTGATCTTTATATGCAGTGTAGACAACACTGTTGATTTTGAACATTCATTTTATTGAACAAACATATTTCGAGGGACAACCCTCATCGTCAGTGTGGTAATAAAATGAGTTAACAAATCTATTTGTAGTGAATAGAAAACAAAGAAAGTGAAGAAAATAAACATATCTCTCTGTTGTGCAAACTCAACTCTACATAGTTTCCATAGCATTATCTTTTCTGCCTTACTGTATACTGTATAAGTGCTATATTTTATCTGATGACTGTTAGTATGGGGTTATTATGTGATCTAAATACATACAAACGTCATATCACGAATGCAATTTCCATTACAATGGTCTTATAAATAGATAAAGACAAGGAAAAATAAAACGTGGAGAAAGAGCTAGTGGAGAGAAGATATGAATGGAGAATCACCATCAAACATCAACTCTGTAATGGAAAAAAGGAAGGAAAACAAAAGAGAGAGAGAGAGAGAGAGAGAGAGAGAGAGAGAGAGAGAGAGAGAGAGAGATAAGCCTCACGTGCAGGTTCCCTAAGACCTTGGTTAAACAGTTTTTGCATGTATATATTAGTCTGAAAATGGTAGCAATCATACACATGCTAACTAATGATTGCAATTAAGGGAAAGTAATGATTCTGAAGGCACAGGAAAATGGAGATCAACTGAAGAAAAATCATGTTGTTTTTAGCTTTTTTCTTTGAACTATCTTCCAAAACCTTTAAATCTTCCATCTTTTTTATTTTTAGAAACAAAAGAGCAGAGTGGTGCTTGAATAAGAGCAGAGTGCCGCAGTACTGCACAATGATGAGAACTAAGGTCTGGTATTTATAACTTACAATACAGTTTTCTGACTTGTTTTTGCCTTAATAAAAAAAATATTCAAAACAATTAGACTAAAGCTGTCATGTGACAATACACAAGCTTAATATCATTTAAAACTCTTAAAGTCATCAACTCATGGTACTTCAAAACCTCAATTTTTTGGCACCACTTCTGCATTCTTCAATTGATAAAAATTTTGATAGAGCTAGCTCTTAAGGGATTAGAAAAAAGCAAGTATAATCAGCAAATAAAAAAACCATATGTATCATGCACACTGTTACAAAGAACAACAAAAGATTTTTAGAAAGCTTGAATATCTTTGCTGATGTTGATTTCTTCATAACTCAATATTCTCCTTCTTGGAATATTAGAATATTCAGTTACAACAAAAGACTATGATGCCCAATAACAATAACTTGTTATACAATAATTTGTTATTATAAAATTACCCATGACACACATTTTTGGCTTTAGTCATTTAGGACAATGAAACAAACCAAACTCAAGTAATTTTGAAACTGGAAATAATTATAATTTTTATTTCAGTGTCAAATTCAACCTGAACAGGAAATAAAACAAAAAAAGCATCACTAATCACACCAGCTCACCTCATTGCATTTAACTTGCACATGACTTAGGTTACTATTTGGCTCTGGCACCCAATTAAAGACCTGTGAATGAAGTACCATAGAAAAAAATTTATTATAACCATAACAGTTTTAATCCACTTGTAAATTGCCATAAGATAACGTACATTACTGACACAGTCAGAGGTGAAATTAACTGTATTTTCTAAACAAAACTGATTAGACAAGTTTTTTAAAAAAAAAACAGTTTTATTGCACCAGCTCAAGGCTGTATAGTGTATAAGACATTACAGCTGGCAAACTTTGCCGGCTTCTCTACAAGGTTAACATCAATGGTTCTCCAAACACACTAAATCTAATCTCTGCTACTTTCATTGCTTCAAGAGTCAATCGTGTGAGTCCAGAATTGTGTACCTTTCAAAAAGAACGGTTACTTTAAGCCTTATAGAAAACCCTGCAGCTATTTCTCACAAACCTCTCAGGCCAAACTCTATTTTGACCAACTATAGAGACACAGCACTTGATGTTATTATCAAGTTTAGCACCACACACTGTCCTGATCATAAGCATTTCCACGCTATAAAAGCTCAGTATAGGTCCCTAATAGCTATTGCCAAGGTTTTGTAGAAGTACAATGAAAGTTGAATACAGGTTTCATATCTTGCAACTTTGCCTCAAGGAAAAGTCTAGGAATACAATACCTGCAAAAAAACAAGTGACTCACTTCCTGAAACTCCTTTCTGATAATAGTCATTTTTAAATGGTTTGCAGTAGCAGTGATCAACTTCAACCAAACCATCCCTATTACTTTCTAAGGTACTGGGCAGGTAACATCTGGAATTCAAGTGCTTTAACAGGGTTTCCAGCATTTCAAGAAAACAAATTCCCTGATTTTTCCCTGATGAAGTCTCAAAATTCCTTGATTTTTCCCTGATGAAGTCTCAAAATTCCATACGTATAAGATTGACTTTTGTTATTAAATTTATCAGAAAAGCTAACGTGGATATATTTCAACGTTTCGATGACATCTTGTCATCATTATCAAGAAATTGACGAAAATTTACATTTACAAATATATATAAACAAACAGAAAACAATAGTCATTGTTCTAAGCCAGTGAATCATTAAATATAAATATAACTAAACAGAAAACAATAGTCTTTGTTCTATGCAAGTGAATCATTAAGTTATACAAAGCAAAGGAAAACGCAAGGTCAAATGAATACTTTAGTTTTACATGTCTTCTATGTTGTCGCAGTGAACTATTTGCAGTATAAAACTTCAGTTCCTCATCATGGTGTGAAAGGAGAAGCAGCTCTGGAGACAAGGGGCACTACTCCCTTTTGGCTTTTTTATGTACACAATCATGTTTAAAGTTGGAGGCCTTATTTAGGTCATGCACTACAACTACTTTTACTACAGTCACAAAGGCTACACTAAAAACCACCATAGCCAGTCATCCAATGGATATGTTGTTTTGATTTGCAACAAAATATAAGAGACTGACTACTTTCGATTTTTGGGCCAATCAAAATTCCCTGACTTTTCCCTGATTTGAGGCATTTTTCTCAAATCCCTGACTGGAAAAAAGTAAAATAATTTTCCCTGATTTCCCTGATGGGCTAGAAACCCTGTTTACTTAGATCTTAGTGGACTTGCACAAAGTATAAAGCATCTAAAAATGAGGCTTAAGAAAACCATGTCTCAAACAACTTTAAAAAAGATTAATTAGGGCACAAATTGAAATGGGGCCCTCAAAGCACTGATAAAATAATTTTTATTGCACAATACCAGTATTGACTTTTGCGATTATGGTCCTAAGGAAAAGATCCAAAGGTGCCATGATAGTAAGAATTTCTTGTAGAAAGAAACTGTAATTCTTCTTAACTTTATCAAAGCTATTTGCAAATATTAGTGAACAATATTTTAAATGACACAACAAATAATTTGAAAATGAAACTTACCCTGTTCATGCGGAGAAAGATGCATGGCTGTCCTTTATTATAGCCAAACTGGAATGATGTTTCATTTTCCCAGCATGGTCCAAGCTTGTTAAGGTCAAACCGGCACTGTTTCTTCTGGTCTTTTGGACGAGGCGTGCGACCCTCAAAGGAACAATAGCTTTCATCATACTTGTTTTTGTCAGCTTCTGTTTGATCTTTATATGCTGTTATTAAAAGATACAAGCATTGTATTTGAGCAATATTGTAGTCTAGCCTCTCTTACTCATAAAAAGAATAATTCATGTCAAAACTTGCCCTTGTTTCAAAATACTTTACAGGAATACTTCAATTTCATATTATTTTAGTACAAGCAGATGCACAAACTAATAAGTATTTTAGTGATCATTAAACATTCTTAAAGAAATCTGAGTTCATTCCAAAAACGGTTTTAAAATTATGCTATTAAGATGTTCAATAAGGTACATAACTGATGAAGAAAATTTATTAGTTTTTCTTCAATTTTTGACAAAAAAGCAAACATTAACAAACTTTTTAAAAAAATTAATATATACAGTAACTAAACAACAGCATTGTATAGAAACTTGTTCTGAATTTTGTCATAAAACATCACATCTTCTGTGATGCATAAAACAATAAACAGGGGAATATTTTTTGGTATTATATTTGGGAATTTCTGAAGAAGAATATAATAGTTGCTAAACAATAAGGTTTATCTTGTTGTCATGGATTTCAAAATGAATTTCAAACATACTAATCATGTTTCTATCATTTAATCTAACAAAAGTAACTTAAAAAGTGTTGATTTCAAAGAAGTACAGTACAAAACAGAAGGTCTTAATATCTTGCATTTTATAATCAAAACTCAAATAGATAAAAGCAGAATTTGAAATATTAAAACAATAATTATTAAAAACTTCAAAGATCAACTTTCTTAATATTAAGTATTGCATAATTTTTGAAAAGAAAACCTCCAAAATCAAGAGTATACCCAAAAAAGTATTAACTGTATAAAACAAGCTTACATTTTAGAAACTTCTTGATGTTATTAACATATCCTTCATATTCAGACTCCTCTCCACCATACTTAAAACTCTTTATTTCAGTAGGCACTGCTTTAATACCTGTTAAACAAACAGACAGTACACAAGCTGGTAAAAATGTTACTGTTGTTGTTGTACTTACCATGTAACCAGTAGATGGACTTTTCTTTGTTTTCAAGGGAAAGTTAAATTCTTATTCTGTTGGATTTAACACCAATTATGTACAGCTACAAAAGGGTGTTTATAGAACTCACCACAGTAAAACGTAAATCAGTATTAAAAAAAATGGGAAGTAAAGTATGTAATACTTAATATAATGTTTAACACACGACAGTACTCATATTTACAGTAAGTTTTCAAAGATAAATGTGGGGTGTTTATAGAACTCACCATAGTAAAAGGTTTCAATATACAAAAATGTTAAGTAAAGTATGTGATACTTAATCTAATGTTTAACACACGACAATACTCATAAAATTATTTACAGTAAGTTTTCAAAGATAAATGTGTTTCAGTAATGAAGTTTGTTTTAAAAACATTTTAATGTGGACCCCTATCACTATTAGAAAACTATGTCATATTATAACAACATAAACACAAAAAATGAATTGTCACAGTTCTCCAACACTAAAACCAATAATTTTAATAAATACTAATAACACACCACAAAATAGGTAATTGCTGATCTGGATATTAGCAATGAAAAGATCACATTTGTTGTTTTCTCCAAAAGTGCAGAGAATATTCAGTTCAGTGTACATGTAAGTTGTACATTTCTATAGTTTGCAGTAAAAACCTAAAATGAGATTCATATAAAAGTTTAGTAAAAAGGTAGAATTTAAATCAGAAATGTTTTTTCTCCATGCACAAAATGAAAATTAACCAGTTTTTTAACAACCTGTATTCATTTCAAATCAAAATTGAAAACAGGGTCCGTTTTTTAATTATTGGTTTTATTTGCTAAAATTTTTTTGAAGATTGTGATGAGGAATGATTTTTTTTAAAAAAAATTGGAGCATACAGGGTCACTACTGTTCTTGATTTGAATTGCGTAGATATTTTTACAGCTGTGCTATAAAAGTGGGAACACCTAATACGTCTAGAATGTTTACTGTATTGTAAACAATCACAGATGGGATCTTCACACCACAGACAACAAACAGTTGTGTATCGGTCACAGAACAAATTATTTTTGTTTTGTTTCAACATCCAGTCTTTTCACAAGTAAATAATTGCTTTTCCTTCCTAATTGTTTTTACTATAGAATACAGGTTTGAGTGATTTAAAAATAGATATCAAATGTATAAATGCCTTCAGAGAAAGACAAAATTATATTTTGGAAGCAATGGTGAAAGTAGGGCTGTTTACTTTGCACCATACATGTTGAATTTCGTTGGCAGTCTTTCCAGTTTGCCGATCTTGCAGTCAAAGAACTTCTGGCAGTACAGTAGTTTTAATGCTCAATTGTTTGCCTACATACAGTATATTCAATTGCATATTAGCAGGGATTCTGTAACCAGAAAAGAAAACATCACGATTTTTTGTTTTACTGTCTTCATGTGAAATGCCCTTACATGGAATCTGGTCGTTGTGGTGTTTGCTTATAAAATTATTCTTTCTAATATTGCACATGATGGATGTGGTCCTCGGAACTGTTCATGAGGAACAGCGAACCTGCTGTGTTTTAAATTCCAGCTTGTAACATTAAACAAAACAAAAATAATTTGTTCTGTGAATGCTAGAAAACTGTCCATTGCCTGTGGTGTTAAGATCTTGCCTGTGATTGTTTACAACACAAACATTCCTGACATATTTCAGGTGTTCATGCTTTTATAGGCACAGCTGTAAGGCGCAGTAATAAATCACCGTAAATTATAGTTTTATAATGAAAACACCACAAAAGCAAAGTGACTCCACCCCTTCATGTTCATCAAAAAGCAACGCAAGGAAAATACTGTCAGTAACTACAAAAGAAACTTTTTATCTACAAGAAAAGATGCGAAAAGATCACCAAAGATTAAAAATTAATTCGAAAACTGTGAGTAATGAACGGCATGATGACGTACTCAAAACCACTTTCAAAATATTGGAGTTACGACATCCGCCATCGACTTTTTAAAACAGTCGAAAAACATGTGCCTGAGCAAATACAATAAAAATAATTGTATTTAATCCAGCAAAAATTATAACAATTCTAACTTCTAAAGTTAAGCTAAACCAAAGAGATTTCAAGTTATTTGAAGTATTTCGTTTCTGTACAATGCACATAAAAAAGCTATTGGAATTGCAAATTAGTAGGAAAACCACATGCATGCACTACAGCACCCGATATTTCTAGAAAAATCAGTGTCCTTTCTTTACGTTATGTTTTCAAATATATCTTAAAACTACATCATTCTAAGAATATATAGCGTCGTAATTCATACATGACGAAAACAAATCAGCGGAGATGCCTTACCAGGTTTATTTGCTATGTACTGAGTTAATTTCGGTCCTTCTGATCTCTCGGGGACAGTCGTGAGAAATACTGCCAACATTGAAGCAAAAAAGGCCGCCAGACAACTGTAAAAGATCACAAAGAAGACAGTGATCTTAGCTGAAACGCAATGAAATTTATGTTAATACTTTTTATTCAAATATACATCCCACCAAACGGAGTCGATAAACATTAATTGATTCAGGCTTGTTTTCCTAATTTGAAGAAAGCCGGTATGTGGCGTAACAGATAAAATTTGAAACTAATCTGTATTTCTACCTACCCCAGCTCGAGCCGTCTCGACCCATAACTTCTCCTTTTTCCTTATTGTAAAGAAACTTCCCGAAAGAGTGAAGTCCATCCATAAAAATTTCATATTTTGTCTTGCCCTCATTTTTCTTCTGTGCGTACGCCATCTTGAAAGCTTCACCCGCGCGGGGAGTATCACGTGATTACATTTTGTAATACACAATGAACCCTCTGCAATGAACCGAAACAATTTTTCTAAGCGGGGGTAGGGTAGAGACATTTTCCTTGTGTGCAGGTGACATGTTTTGGCGTTTCAAAACGGTTCTATTATGAGACAAAATCTAACGAGAGTTACCTGAATATTTACTTAAATAAGTATTTTTATGTGAAGTTTTTTCGTGTCATTTCTTTCTTCTTTATTCACACTTTTCTTATAAGTCGGTTTAAAACCAGTGCAGAACCGTGTACGATCAAAACTCAGTTGCCAATGTTGGATCAGAAGATCGTGATCAGTCGAAAATAGTATAAAAAGTAAAATATCTTTGTCAAAACGACTTGCATTGACTGACCTTACAACATAAATAAATGCTTGGCTGTATTTACAATATTTCGACTGGCCATTACCAGTTTTGAAGCTACCGTGGTGCATGTGAACACCGCATGAACACCGCATGTTCCCAGTGATGACCGAAAACGTTGTCGTTATATTATGCCTAAGCCGTGTATTAGACTTTGATAAAACACGAAGGGCATTTCAGAGCACGAGGGAAATGTACATTTCTCGAGTGTGCTCAAATGCCCGGAGTGTTTTGTAATATAGATTCTACACGCCAAAAACCAATAAACATGCTTTATTAGGGCATTAATGATGACCACTACACTACCGCGACAACCATGCTGGCTGCATAGCTATCTTGCGGTGTGTTGATCTTAACGTGGATTTTTCGGGGCAGTTTTTCTTTCAAGGGCTGGATGGGAAAGCCTATAACTCCATATTCATGCCTTTCCACCTAAGGATCAAGTAGATGATTCAACAGATATATACTATCAACTTAGGAATCAGCTATGCTGGAGGATCCGGAAGGACACAGCCTTATTGAATATATGGGAAACCCATCCTAGAAATAATTATATATACAGAATATAAACAGAAAGAAAAACATGTTGCACAGGTGGGATTCGAACCCACGTCCCCCGGATTACTAGTCGGGTGTGATGACCACTACACTACCGCGACAACCATGCTGGCTACATAGCTATCTTGCGGTGTGTTGATCTTAACGTGGG
The DNA here is from genome assembly GCA_025331005.2 of Zoanthus gigantus. Taxonomy (NCBI): domain Eukaryota; kingdom Metazoa; phylum Cnidaria; class Anthozoa; order Zoantharia; family Zoanthidae; genus Zoanthus; species Zoanthus gigantus. The sequence goes on along the minus strand of JAOBBB020399219.1, from coordinate 3,471 downwards.
TTTTCCCGGGCAGTTTTTCTTTCAAGGGTTGGATGGGAAAGCCTATAACTCCATATTCATGCCTTTCCACCTAAGGATCAAGTAAATGATTCAACAGATATATAATATATAATATCAACTTAGATGATATTATATATCTATTGAATCATCTAAACAACAACTTTTTGCCTTTGATAAGATTTTGTTTTGTTGAGCACTCGGGAAGACATGTTCCTTCAAGGGCCTAACACCTGTCCCTCCCCCATATTGGGAAGACATGTTTCTTCATGGGCCTAACTCGTGCCCCACCCCTATGTCGGGAATACATCTTTGTTCACACGCCTTATATCTGTCCCTCCCCTATCTCGGGAAGACATGTTTCTTCATAGGTCTCACATCTGTCCCTTCCACATATCGGAGAGACATATTTCTTCATGGGCCTAACACATGTTCCTCCCCCATATTGGGAAGACATGCTTCTTCATGGGGGCCAAACACGTGTCCCTCCCCCATATCGGGAAGACATGTTTCTTCATGGGCCTAACACCTGTTCCTCCCCCATATCAGGAAGACATGTCTCTTCATGGTTCTAACAACTGTCCCTCCCCCATATCGGGAAAACATGTTTCTTCAAGGGCCTAACACCTGTCCCTCCCCCATATTGGGAAGACATGTTTCTTCATGGGCCTCACTCGTGCCCCACCCCTATGTCGGGAATACATGTTTGTTCACACGCCTCATATCTGTCCCTCCCCTATATCGGGAAGACATGTTTCTTCATAGGTCTCACATCTGTCCCTCCCCCATATCGGAGAGACATATTTCTTCATGAGCCTAACACATGTTCCTCCCCCATATTGGGAAGATGTATTTTGATACGCCCGGCATCTGCTCCCTGCCACCCTACATCCTAACGCGAAGACATTTTTTACGCGTACATCTGACCCTCCTTCCTCGTGGGAAAGATTGATAGTCCACAAGAAATCCGAATAAAGACAACTATTTTTGTGTTGTTAGAGCTTTAAATGCCTCGAAGGCTTTATTACGACTAAAAAACGATCCTTGCGATCCTCTAAAAATTAGTTCAATGTTTCATATTTTACAACACTTCTATGGTCATCTACATGAAAATTTCTAAGTGCTACAAAACCACACGTGCACATCTCTCAGTCAACTGCACTAGTAATAAAACTGAATTTAAAAAAATCAGATATTTCTTTATAAAGTCCGGAGTGCTTAGTTCCAATATCTATTCAATCAACTCCATCAGAAACACCATGAATGCAATAAAATCGAATGAGTTACCATTTAATCCGAAATGTTGATTTCTGTATTCGTTTAGTGGACTCCAACATGAACAAAGTTACAGCTGTGGCTTTATTCCATCTAGAGTGTCGAGTTTCAAATCTCTTTTGTCATTTCCCTCATTAACATGTCGGAATGCTATGAAATCAGAGACGAGTTACCGTACATTCCTGATTCTTGATTTCCGATATGTATCTCAATAGTCAACTCCTTGATGAGTTCCTACTCCGTCTGGAGTCTTTAGATACAAAACTCTTTTAGTGAACTCCATCAGCAGCATGTCGGTTATGCTTTAAAGTCAGAGACGAGTCACCATATTGTCGTGATTTTTGATTTCCGATATTATTTCGACAGCCAATTCCATCAGAAACACAACAAAGTCAAAGTTAAGTTTCCATTCGGTCTTTAGTCAATTCCTTAAGTAAAATCTCAGAACGTAATCTAAGTAACGATAAGTTAACATTTAGTCCGTATGTTTGATTTCCAGTGTCTGGAATTATCCGCTCCACCGGAAATACAACAAAATGAGAGTCATTTCTATCCAGTCTGGATTACTGCCTTCCAAAAATCACGGTGCTAACTGGCGCGGACATCCGTCATCTCCGGAGACTCGGCTGATTTATCTTCCAGCACACATTTGGGTTCATTTGGTAGCTCAAGAGAACGAGATGACTTGTAATTCGATAATCCAAATCCACCGCTTGTCTGACGCATAAACGGCCTTGAGCTCTGTACTGGGCGTTCAAATGGGTTCCGAGCCTGCAAAAAAAAAAAGTGGTACGTTACAGAACGTGATGGAAGCAATATTTTTGAAACTTTTATCATATTAAGTTTTTTGATTATGGTACAAATTCTGGCTCGGTTTTAAAAAAAAATATAACGAGATATGAAAAGCAACAATTTCTAGTTCGCGGAAATATTTGTTGTGTTTTCATGTTGACAACAACGTACAGTTAGGAGACGGTTTGCAACGCTCTATTAGAGCTATCACAATTCATTTTCATATCAAGTAACATTTCGTACTGATCTTCAAGGTTATGCATTAAAGAAAACTTGTCTTCAAGGAAGTAATCATGGCTCGGCTCACATCTGACAACAGGTTATATCATTAAGCCTCTTGTTAGGAAGCCTTCATCTTCCCTCCTTTTTGCCTCAGTACCGTATGATTCCAGTATCCATTTAGGTAACAAAAATAAAAATTCTGAGTATCAAAAACACTTTGCGAAACATAGTGGTCCTGATAATGAAACTTAATTCCTATTGCTGTTATTATTGTTTCTGCCATTGTTGTTGTTCTTGTTGCAGTGATGTTGTTGTTGTTATTGTTGAGGTCGTTGTTCTCGTTCTTGCTGTTGCTGTTGATTTTATTGCTGTGGCCGTAGTTGTTGTTATTGTTTCTATTCATTTGAATATGCCTATGGTTGCTGTTGTCCCTGCCCTTGTTGTTGTTCTTGTTGCTGTCGTTGTTCCTGTTCTTGTTGTTACTGCTGCTGCTGTTGTTTTAGTATTTCGGCTGTAGTTGTTGTTAGTGTTTTTATTCATTTGAATGAATAAACATTTATCAAAAAAAATTGGTGTATATGCCCCGAGCGGGAATCGAACCCAAGTTGCTGCCGTTGTTCCTGTTCTTGCTGCTTCTACTATTGTTTTTAGTATTTCGGCTGTAGTTGTTGTTAGTGTTTTTATTCATTTGAATATGCCTATCGAGGACGTTGTCGCTACTGTTGTTGTTGTTAGTGCTATTATTCCTGTTTTTGTCGATGTTGTTGCTGTCACTAATGCTACATGTGTTGCACCTACTTGCCACATAAAAAGTATGCTAAGGGAGAAAATCTGTAAGCTTTGCTTTTATGAATTTAAAGTAAATATCTCAGTTGGGTTTTATTTTGAAAAAAAACAACAACAATATGGTAGTTACCAGCCTTCCCATCGCGCGGTCAAGGTGAAACCGGAAGTGATTTTTCAAATGCAAAATACACCAGGAAGAAAAATCGAAATATAATTTTTTTTGTCATCATCACTGAAGTATAAAGACATTTTATAGATACAAAAACCTACAACTAATATATACATTTTAAGGTAAAACTTCACATTCAGTGGCGTCCTAAATACTATTAGTATAAACCTACTAACGGTCTAACACGCATCCTGCATTCTGATTGGCTACTCTACTAGAGGTCTATTTGT
>JAOBBB020399115.1:0-17379 GCA_025331005.2 Zoanthus gigantus | reverse complement strand
TTTACTAGCCCATTTGTAACAATTAATTTTTTAAAAAATATAGATCGCAGCAAAATATACATTTTTGAAATGTCAGATGTTTGTACTTCAACATGTAGAAAAATAATTTTGGAGTTAGGATGCCCTTTAAAATTGCAGTGCGCTTGTATACAGTACATGTTTGTGCCATTACTAAAGCCTGGTTTCCATATAATCTTTCGAGTCGTCCTGATCGTCCCAGTCTTTGAAAATGTAATCAAGCGACCTGGACGATTTTATGGAAACACCACAGTGATGATCATGGATGATCAAAAAAGACCGAAACGATTGCGAGAGATCGTAAATATTTTAATGGAAACCACTCTCAGGCGACCGGGACGATTGGAAAGATTGAGGCCATCCAAAATTATACAATAATACTCCACAGTGTTTCAAAATGGAGGTGCCAACAGAGATTTTTAACACAGTAAATTCAGTTGTGATTATAAAACCAAAGTTTTTCGGTTAAATTGTTGGAAGAAAATTGGAGAAAAGTTTAACGTGACCTTTTGACTGCGTTGAGTTCGTTTCTTGTGCCTTAGGCCCCGTCCACACTTATCCGGATACTTTTGAATCCGTAAACTTTTCTTTCCGGATTGAAATGTTTCCACGTCCACATGTATCCGGATACGAATCGAATCAGCCCGCCCACACGTATCCGGATTCACTCTAGTGTCCAGGACTCCTCTCTAAATATTATTCAATAGAGCATGCGCAGTAGCCGATTTACCGCGTCTTTGGCAGCAAGTTTGTATTTATGTCGAACAACGAGAGGTTCTTTGTCTTCTTGGAGTGCATGCATTTCGCTTTATTGCTTGCAATATGCCACAGCAAAGGTAGAACACACACACACACACACAAAAAAAAAACAAAAACAAAAAAAAACGACAAGAGTAAGTCTGACTGCTTTATTTGGACCGATGCTCGTCATCTTGAACTCCTACTAAAAGTGTGTATAGAACGCGGTCGAGATGACTGTAGAGACTGGACCCGATCTTGCAACGTCATCGGATTCGAAAGTATCCGAATTTGACCGTCCACACGTATCCGAAAAAGTATTGGATTCAAAAGTTTTCACTCTGGAGAGCGGATTGAAAAGTTTCCGGATTCGCAGGTCGGATTCACCGGATGCGTGAGGAGGAAAGGAGTATCCGGAAAGAAAAGTTTGTGGATTCAAAAGTATCCGGATACGTGTAAACGGGGCCTTAGAGACTGGAAAAATATTAGTTGACATTACCTTTTATCGTTTTGCTTTGACTGTAGCAAACCCTGATTGCTTTTTCTCAATGTAAATACCAAAATAAACGTTCTTTTTTACCCCAGTTTCAATGTATTATTTATATTGGCACAATTTGATGAAAAGCCGTTTTTATTATATTAACGGGAGTAAATTTTTAATTTTGCTGGTGTATTTTCTTGCTGAAAATTAATTCTGCGGATGAAGGAGCATCCGCAAAATCCGCAAAAACTATACCCCGCAAAATAAAAGTGCTACACGGTATTTGCTAATGCCTCTTTTAAAACAATGTTCCGTAGCAGTCTTCCCAAATATTAAATGTGCGAATGAATTTCCTTATCTTATTGCAGTAGAATGAGTTTAAAAACAAAAATAAAAATAAGAACAAAATGAGACGACATGCAGTTGCTGCTTCCTACCTAAAGAAGTATTCCCTGTCGTTAAGACGAATCTCTGGTACAAAAGTGTGATAGAATCCTAGCTCTTCTCTTCTCTTTGGAATATCTTCCGAACCCAAAATTTATGATTTAGTGGCTATCTTTTTTCTCTTCTCCTCCGTAAAATACCAATAACAAGCAATTAAGATACAACAAGGTTCGCTTTACATTTACCCGTGCCATTTCGAAAGTGGTTTTCGCGCCAAAAGATTGTTGTCGGATTTAGGACCTCCACAAGACAACCGCGCGGCAAACGACCGAAACGATTATATGGAAACCACAAACCCGTCCCGGTTGTCTGGGTCGTCCCTGTCGTTTCAGAAATACCAGAGAAGATCGAGACCATCGGGGCGACCTGTTCGATTATATGGAAACCGGGCTTAAGGTGATAGCTTTGCACATGAACAAACTTGGAAAAAAAGATAACTTATATTCAAAACTATTCAACATGTTGAATATTTGGCGCCGATGTGACGCATGGCAAAATTTACTGAAAAAAAATAATGGATGCCGTCACAGGGAATCTTGATTTCGTCACGACACTCATAGAAAATCTATTAAAAATGATAATGCATGCTGTCACAGGCTGCCTACACCTATATACTGTCAAGAATAAATCAGCTCAGCTGATCTCTCTTAAAGTGTGTTGATAGATATCTGAACAGACATTAACCACATATGATGCTGAAAATAATAACAAGTGGCGTCTTCTCGAATAAGGATGTTAAACCTTCGGCCCAGTTTCTCTCGAACTACGATCGGGGACTTAAAGAAACCAAAACACATCTTTCTCAAAGAGTGATGTCATTGTTGTGGGGTCTGTTCGTTCTAATGAGCATTCTTAATATTGTAAACGCATATGAGCCAATGCTGGCCTCGACACTAACGGTAACTAGCTACACAATAGTAGCAATTCAGTTTTGCATAGTAGATTTTCTATTTCCACTTAGTCACTTTAGTTAAGGAATAACATGAAATTGCCTCAAGAAAGATATCTTAGAATTTAAATGCTTGGCTAATAAAAAAAAATTGGCTAGTAACATCTAAGGTGTTACTAGCCACTTGACTAAAACACTGAAAAGTTAATGTCGAGCCCTGCTGAATGAATGTTGCATACAATCAAAGACTCTAGAGTTGACTAGTGTCGACTTTGTACACCCTTTTTTTGCGCATTTGAGCATATCTTTAAATGAATCAAAGGCTCTATGAGCCACCTCATGGATGTATGTGATGCTCTCCTTAGAGTCCCACATGCTTAATCACTCAGAATATTGGTCTATAAATAACCAGCGCGCGAAAGAATTTGAAAAAAATATAGTTTAAACAGTATATGGTTTAAGCGTGGACCCGAGTTAGAACTTTTGACTTTCGTGTGAACGGACCCAGTTCGAGTCCTGTTTTGACCGTTTTTTTATTTTAATCTTTTTTTCTTTTTTCTTTTTCTTTTTTTTTAACTTAAAATTGTCTAAAAAGCATTTTCTTACATTTTTGTAATAAAATTCAATAATATGAAGTTTTAAGATTAGATTGTTTAAAACGTTAATTTACCCTATACTTCATAGTTTCGAGTTTGGTTCGTTGATAGAACTTCTGGTTTTCATGTGAACGGACCCAGTTCAAGTCCTGTTCTGACCTTTCTTTTTTATTCTAATCTTTTTTTTTTTTTTTTTATTCTTTTTTCTCTTTTTTAACTTAAAATTGTCTATAAAGCATTTTCTTATCTTTTTCTAATAAAATTTAATGCGATGCTTTCCTATGACGACACGCAGCCTAGATCGCACATGCTTACGCACTCAAGAGATTGGTCTATAAATAACCAGCGCGCGAAAGAGTTAGTATGAGGGAAGAGTTGGGATGAGATGTTTGGCGTCTTGTTCCTTGAAAATTTATAGGTTAATGCATACATTAATTACCCGATTAAAAGTTTACAGCGGAGTGAGCGAGTGAATTCACCTCACACCTAAACCTCATCGATGACTTACGTCATCCATGAGGTAAAAATGGTCTCAGGAGTTCTTGTTGGAGGAGATAAGAGCTCTTCGTGGAATCGGAAAATACAGGATGGCACCTGGGTTTGATACATTTCAAGTGGATCCTCTTGTGGAATCGTTGGGAGTGAAGAACGCCAAATGGAGCATGTTAAGTCATATCGTGATTTTGTGCCAAAATCCTATGACAGCTACAAGAAGTAAGCCTCGGCAGGGTATAAGAGTCAACCACAGAGAAAAAGAAGAGCTTAACAACCAGAACCAGAATTGTTTAAGGAACGTCTAGAAGTACAGGAAGTATCAGAGGTACCACCACCAGAACATGAGAAAGCAGTGATTCCCCCTACGTCTCTCAAAAGGAGCAAAGAGCACCTGGCAGGTTAGATATTTGAGTGTTTGATTCTTTAATATCAAACTATTGACTCCCTGACATATTTTGTGAAGTTTCGGTGCTTGTTTTGTGCGAGTATAGTTCATGCCCAATGACCTCAGTTGCCCATGATTAATTGCAAGAGTAAATCAATCTGACTGCAGCAATAATTTCATGTTATTATTGGTATAATTTTACAATACAACCTCATAACTTGCTTGATTACAGAATAGATTTATAAGCAGGTACATTTCTTTTTTTCAGGTGTAGTCAGTCCCTGCAGATCCAGTTGAACCTGCTGCTAGCAGCAGTTTATTGATGATAGACCCTGACCGAATAAGAGGAAATCATTATAGCCTTGTTCATAGACAAGACCACAAACTTTGCTCAAAGTCTGTAACACGGTGCGAGCAGTGTAGAACTGCTTTCAACCAGACTGATGTTGTGCTGCTTAAGACAGTTGGCGTTAGGGAACGCACAGATAACTCTGGAAAAATTTTAAAACACACTGGCAATATCTATCTCCATTATCTAACAAAGTGCCTCATGGAGTATGATCAAAATTTTAAATTTGGGGCCATTATAGTACCACATAAGACCATCCAGCTACTGCCAAGTGGAAGGAAAGAAGCATTCCAAAAGAAGGGGCTACAAGTCGAAAGTCAATAGCTGTATAGTATAACTTTTCATTGTTGAAGAATCAGTTTTTGCTGATTTATTGACTATGTTGATGTTGCAAAGATTTTTATAGTTAATAGAAATATTTTATTGAACAATTATGATTAATTAACAGTGTTTAGATTATTAAGAAAGAATTTAGCAAAGTTTAGAAATTGCCATTGATGTTGCAAAAATTGAAAATTTTTTATAGTTAATAGAAATATTTAGATTATTAAGAAAAGAATTTAGCAAAATTTAAAAATTGCTGCTGTTACCCTTTTATGTGGTTGAATGTGATGTATTTTTTCATGTGACTTATGAGTTGTTGTTGTTGTTCATTCAATTGTTACTTATAAAAAAACTCACTTACACACTGTGATATTTTTTAACATAAATCTATATATCTTACAGTGATCACTAGTGATAATTGTTATGTAAATTTGAAAAGTGGAACATGTACTGTATGACACTGATTGGTAGCACCTTGATTTAACAATTTCCCCAAACCTTTCACCAACAATTATTATCAACCATGTCAAAGGTGTTTGTGTCATTGTTAAAGAGTAAAAACATAAGGAGTATGACCGATTTTGCATTGTCATGTGATCTGTGAGATCAAACTTTTAGCATAATTTAGCAAGTTTCAGGCCATTTAGAAAAGACTTGAGCGAGTTAAAGTATTTTGTTTATAATGTCCCAAGAATTATTCAGAACAAAACAACAGGATGCATATACAGCAAGGGCCTGTTGTGTAAAACTCCGCAAAAAGACTTCAAATTGATATACCAGTCCAGAAAATACACAAGGAGCACATTAAACCACAGGCAGCCCAACCATGTCACTAGTAGGTGATTTTTTCCTTTTTAAAATAATTGCGCACGCTTTTTTTCATTAATTCTTATTTACATAATAAGCGTGCACTGTTGGAATTGTTGCGTGAACTAGATGTTACGCGTGACAAGCAGCACGCGCACTCTAGTGACGTAGAACCACAGGAAGACCACAAATATTAAAAGAGCGCACGCATTAACGACATTCGTGGTCATTGCCATTGCACACGCTACTGCGCACATTTAGCGCGCGCTCATCGGAAAATTCGGGAAAAAAAATTCTTTTTTTTTTGTTCCAATTTCTTTTTAATTGTGTTCTTCTACAACTTAAAATACGTTTTTTTAAATTTTTGTACCAAAAAATCACCAAAATCATCTATTTCAGCGGACTTTTTTGTTCACTAGTATCCAGGCTCCTCACGAAATTCAAAATGGCGATCGAAATTTCAAAATTCAGAGCTAAATATCTCAGAAACGAATACGGTATGCCCCATCGAAATTAGGTTTAAATTGAAACACCTTTAAAAACGAATTTCATCAAATCGACATTACAGGCAGCTTAGTTACAGACGTCTTACCTAAAAATTTCACCTATACGTGACTTCGTTTGTTCGCACGCATGTTTCGATAAATTCATTCATTACAGCTCAAATCTACTTTTAATCGATTAACTTTGTATCTCATCCCATTTAGGATAGTCTAATACTTCTTTGTGTGCAATTTCAAGTTATTCAAGCTTTTTGTAATGATTTTATTGACCATTTTAGCGGAGTAATCGAAGACTAAAATTCGCGCCCTTTTTTGCCAAAAATAGCCCATTTTGTGCAGCTGATAACTCTAAAACGAATACGATGACCCCCAATTTTCTGCTCGGATATCAAAAGAGTACATATTACACTATAATCATGTAAAATTTCATAAAAACGACATTACTATTTCATTTACCCACGAACGTCGTTAAAGAATAATAGAATACAAAGGTTAAAACGTGCGAAAATAATTATTTATGAAAAAATTGATGCCTATATGACCTAGTTGGGCTGCCTGTGATTAAACTAGGCAAGTGTAGCGTTTAAAGAGTTGGGATTCCTGTGGGGGAAGATTAAATCAAGATGGCGACCGAATGTTTTTTCAGCGATATATTTGGTTAGTTTTTAGCAGTTTTTTAGTTTTTTAGGTAACATAAGCATCATTGTAGGTCATTGTAGATCATTGCGCTGGTCATTGTAGATCATTGTAGATCATTGCGTTGGTCATTGTAGGTCATTGTAAGTCATTGTAGATCATTGCGTTGGTCATTGTAGATCTTTGTGTTGGTCATTGTAGGCCATTGTAGCTCATTGCATATTTTAGTCATTACGATCAGATGATGATTACAAACATGCACAAAAAGTATGGAAAACATTCATTCAACATTAAAACAATGAGAGAACATCATGATTTGTATCTCAAAAGTGATGTTATTTTACTAGCAGAAGTATTTGAAACATTCAGGGGTGTATGTATGAAAAACTATAAGCTAGATCCATGTTTTTATTATTCATCTCCCGGATTATCATGGGATGTTAGGTTGAAAAACACAAAAGTGAAATTAGAATTATCGAGTGATCCTTATATGCTTCTTATGGTTGAAAATGGCATTCGGGGTGGTGTAAGTGTGATTTCTAAAAGATATGCCAAAGCTAATAAACAAATATATGAAGAATTATGATAAGAAAAAGAAATCAACATTTATCAAATATCTAGATGCTAATATAATCTCTATGGTTGGACAATGAGTAAGAAATTACCAACAATTGATTTCAAATGGATGGATGAAATAGAGATTAAGGATTGGAGAAATTATCCTTGTATACTAGAAGTGGATCTCTATTATCCTATGACTCTACATAAATTGCATAATTAATACCATTAGCTCCTCAGAGATTAATGGTAGACAAAGTTGAGAAGCTAATACCGAATTTAGAAGATAAGAAAAAATATGTTGTTCATCTTAGATATTGAAACTATGTACAAGTCTTGGACCGAAAATAGACAAGATAATCAGAGGTATTATATTATAAAAATCAGAATGGTTAGAACCATAATTAGCCATAATATAAAACATAGAACAGCAACATATAAAAGGCGCTTTTTAAGTGTTTGTGGTTACTGCAAGTAGACTTGGAATGCGAAGAAAATTATAGTACATAGCTGTGAAGAAAACCGTTTAAATCTACTTTAGAATGTTTTATGTGCGTTCTATCGATTACAAGCTAATGTTAGTAGGTTGCAACATTGGCATTTAGTTTCTGAATGTTATCAAGACATTAAATATCAAAATTAAAAGATTGGAAGAAAATGTAAGCGGCAAAATGTAAGAAATATATTATTTAATCGAAACTGCTATACCGCAAGTTTAAAAAATTTGCGGGCTTCCTGTGGTATTTGGTGACTTATCTAGGCTTCCTGTTGTGGTGTAACAAACTCACTTAACCAGGTGATAACAAAGTGGCAGTGATAACGCAGTAGCCACAAAAATGATTTCGAAAAGGATTTTTTCAAACTTACGAACAATAGCGTATTTGGTAAAACAATGGAAAATAAATGCAATAGACAAGATATTAGATTAGTTACAGATGAAAATCAAGCTAAGAAATTAGTGTGTAAACCCAAACTATAAAAAGAGAACAATATTTTCAGAAGATCTTGTAGCTGTATATATATATGGGTAAAACAGAAATGATACTCAATAAATCAACATACGTTAATTGGTATGTGTATTTTGGATCTGAGTAAAACATTAATGTGTGATTTTCATTATAATTATATCAAACCGAAATACAAGTCAAAAGCACAATTACTATTTACAGATACAGACAATCTAATGTATTAAATTAAAACAGATGATTTCTATAAAGATATTAAAACCAAATTTGATACTTCCAACTATCCAGAAAAACACAAAGGTAAGAGTAAAAAAAAAAGTTATTGGAATGATGAAAGATGAAACTGCTGGTAATGAAGTAACAGAGTTTGTTGGATTGAGAGCTAAATTATATGCTTATGAAACTGATAATCAACAAACTAATACGAGATGTAAGGGAGTGAAAGAGTCATTTGCAGTGCTTAAACCGACGTCAGTTTTGTCAATTTTTTTTCTTAACATACAGCCCGCTCAACATTGACCATAAGTTATTCTTTAATAAGTCGCTTGGACTTGTAGCAGCGGCTTAGCCTTCGACCATGGGGAGTTATTAGCATTCAGTTATTTCTAGGTATGCATATTAATTTATTGTTTGCTCTTTGACTGGCGCAATTGGTCATTTGTGACTAGTGGATATCTATCCTAAAGTAACGAACTTGAGCAATTGAAAAACCAGGTTGTAGTTAGAAACTTTATATCAGATTCAACAAACATGGAGAAAAGAGTGCGAACAAAGGCAAAGCCGGGATTTTGTAAAAGCCTGAATGAAGTACAGTTAGAAAGACGACGCTGTTACCAGTCCAAACGGGATGTTCTGTCCGATTTATATACTGTGGAAAGAGAAAGGTTGGAAAGAGAGCTGAGTATTTGTTCAAGTGGGAGAATTACTCAACCAAGTAGATGACATGGGAGACAAAACACCATCTTCCCAATACCGCAATATCATTGTTTGACAACCCTCCCATGCCACAGATAGAATGGATAGCAGAGGCTCGCAAAAGAATTGCAATCGCACTAGAGCAGGGAACTGTTTAAATTTGAAAAAAGCTATTTAAAATAATTAACTTGAATTTCTCTACAATAGAGTTTCCAAAATTTTCAAATACTAATTACTATTAACACTTGGAGCTATTAAGCACAAATTTTCAGTGCAACATTGTGACTTGGATGCTGCTGCTTATCCTAAAAAGTATAAGGAAATCCATACCTCACCAATAGCTTTGACCTTAAAGTTTTAATTATCTAATTTAAAAGCTGCCCACCTGAACTAGCTTTACTATTTGCAGGCAGCTGCATTTCTCAATTTCCTTTCTGTATAAAGTATATAATAAAGTTGAAAATTTAAAAAAAATCGAATCTGATCAATTACGGAGCATCTGAATGCTGTTTTTGCCATCAGAAATGGCGTTAAGTGACGATTGTGCAAAACGTTTGGAATCAATGACTGTATCAACTGCGACTTGACAGGTTTCATAAGAAATTGAATTTAGGATATAAATAACCCCATTAAAAAGATCAGTTGTAGATTTATTTATTTAGCAGTGAGTGGTCACTATTTGAGGCTGGTTGCTAGTACAATAGATATGGTATTTCCATATGGAATTTTCAATATTTCACTTTACAAATAACAGAATATTTTTTTCTGCAGGAAGAATCTCTACATTATGGGGTAGACTGGCATGGGCCATTGCCAAGCTTCGAGTGGGCTGGAGATGCAGTCTATTCAATGAATCCACTGCTGTTAGTGTTCTTAGACTTGAGCTTTCATGTGTAACAGATGAAGTGTACCAACAGCTATTGCAGCAATTTAGTCCATTCAGTGAAAGCCAGTCTTTTGGACTTGATATTTATATTCAAGTTGTAACATTTCTAGCCAGCTTGTTTATAGACTAGTCCCAATTGTTTTCACTCAGCTTCCTGTGACTACATCTATGATGTTTAGAACAAACACCTGTCACTGCTGCAAATCAATTTCGTTCCACAAGAAGCAATACATACATTCCTATATAATTATAATATATGGAATATTTGTTTGCAAATAGGATTTTTATGTTTTCACGGAATCCCTTGGTTATTATGCAATTTATTCAATCAATGAACGTGATCTCTTTGTTACGTGACACGTGAATGTGGTGGGTGAGGAGGTAGTGAATGGTGGTAACCCCCTCTGGAGAACTAGTATACATGTGGCAATGTGACAGCGTCCTTTCACTCTACGCTGATTCTCAACGAGACAACGTGAAAATTTTGGCTCTTCGTACTGTTGGGTGAGTTTGCAATTTTAGTCATTATTTGACCTTTTTAGGCTTAATTAATTATTTATTTATAAAACCGTCGATTTGTTTCGGTTTAATAGGTTTTTAATACGGGTCACTTTAGATCACTTTAGCTAATTATACGTTTCACCACGCGGTTTATTATTTCGCAAAAAAGAGGACTTAAGATCGGGTTTAATATGGCTTGTAGATTACCTAAAGTGCTCACTTTAGGCCATTCATTTGTTAAGCGTTTGTCAAGAGATGTAGTTAGCGGTTATAAACATCGTTTAGATGGTTTTTTTGGTTTATTTGGAACGGCGTCGGTTCGTTTAGCAGGTGTGGGTGGCCGTACCGTTGACAAGTTGCGTCGCTTTGATTTAACTGTTATTAGTTCATACAAACCCGACGTTGTTATTTTGGAAATAGGAACTAATGATCTTTGTACTGATGCACCTGAAGTTGTTGGTTCAGCTATAGAAGACTTAGTTCATTTAGTTTTCGAGTACGCTTCAGTTCGGGTGATCGGCTGGTGTTGTGTAATACCATGTGCTGTTTCACAAACCGACTCAGCGTTTTTCCATCAGCGAGCAATAATTTTGAACAATTATGTTCGCGTGGTTTTAGAACTTATCCCGGGGGGGTTTCTGTTGGGAGCATAGAATTTTCAATCACTCAGCAAAAGATTTTTATTTACCGGATGGTGTTCATTTGAATACTTCTGAGCAGTACCATTAGTTTCGTAGTAATCGTGGGGCGATTATGAAAGCATTGTCGTTTCTTTAAGTTCGTTAATTTTATTCAATTTTAACTGCAATTCGAATTTTTCTAGGTCATGGGCTATTTTGTTTTTTTGTTTTTTTTGGAAATTCTGTTTGTTAGGATCTACTCTCATTTCTTACACTGCTTGCATTTGACGAGTATTGCTTGTGTTCTATGATAAACAGTAACTACTTTGTTATTTAATTTTTTTTTAGCAGTATTTTTGTTATGTATGTTCAGAATCGTAATTATATATGGTGCTTTGCGGACGTCAGTCCGGCACTTATTATGGAATGTCTTCTTTCCAATTTTAGAGGGTTACCTCTTTTTATTTTGGCATTAAAAGAGGCTAACGCGTCGACCTTTGCTGTCGACAAGCTTTCCTTGCCATTATTACTTTATTAGAGGGTTACCTCTTTTTATTTTGGCATTAAAAGGAGGCTAACGCGTCGACCTTTGTTGTTGACAGGCTTTCCTTGCCATTATTATTTTATTAGAGGGTTACCTCTTGTTATTTTGGCATTAAAAGGAGGCTAATGCGTCTACCTTTGTTGTTGACAGGCTTTCCTTGCCATTATTATTTTATTAGGAGGTTACCTCCTTTGTTTTGGCACGTAGACCTTTGTTGTTGACCATTTTCCTTGCCAATGTACTCTATTTTAATAGTCCTTGTGGTCATTTACAAGGCATTCAAAATCTGCCAAAGTGTTTTTCTTTTGTTTTCAGATAATAACTTGACATGTCTTCTGTAAAACGGTCCCAGCGAAAGAGAATGGCAGCCACCACACTTACTGGTCCAACTAAACGACGCTCTCGTAAAGGCGCAGGGCCAATACAAACCACGCCACCAACTCTGGCGCAGTGGAATATTCCTGACGAGGTTATTGAAACCATTGTCAAGCAAGTCACAGAAAAAGTCACTAAAAGCTTGACTCAGTCGACCCAACCATCCTTAGCTTCTAGTGGAAGTGCGATTTTGCAAGAAGATCCAATAGTGGTTACTACTCCTTCCGTACCAAGGCCACAGCCAGACACTTTGTTCGCTGATGCAGTGATGACCGCCAGTCTGTGATCTCAGGTATGCCACCAGAGAATGTTAGTACTTTACCTGATATGCCTGCAACTCTGTTCACTTCGCCAAGACTATCAATTGATACTAGGGTGTCAGACAAAATGAGGGCCAAGATATGGAACAATGAATATTTTGACATATCTCTTTTGTTAAAGATTCCAGTACTGGAAGATAGATTTCAGCTGTCAGTTTAAAATACACATGACAGCCCATCCATAAGCCTAGAGCCGGTTTTAAAGCCGAAAAAATTTTTAAGTATAGAAACTTGGCTTCAGTGTTTTCACATTTTTGTGGGTATGTATTGCAGAATATTTCCACAAGAGGCCCCCGCCCTTATGAAATATGGGGAGGTTGTGCAAGATCTAGCAAACCAGGGTCATAACTGGAAGTTCTATGATGAAAATTTTCGTTTCATGAGACAATCTCAAACAACTTCTTTTCGGTGGGATTGCATTCATTTGGAATTGTGGATGCGTTCACAGCGGTCTTCATCCGCCAAAGTTTTACAATCAAGTATAAAATCTCGTTGAGACAAAAAACCTTTTGGTTACTGTTTTAAATTCAGTAAGGGGATAGACTGCAGTGGGTGCATTTACAAACACTTTTGTCATAAGTGTGAAGGGTCACATTTCCCTAGAATTGTTCCTTTCGTGGCCAAAAAACTAGCAAACAGAACAACCAGGCCCCCAAAGTGCAGCAAAGCAACACACACCCAAAATAATGTGCCAACCCCTGTTAGGGTTGATCGATTGAGATTTCTTTTATCTGGATATGATCCTTCCATTGCAGAAAAACTAGTTTCAGGTTTTAAAAATGGTTTTCAACTACATTTTCAAGGTCAGCGTCTTTCACGGTCTTCTCATAATTTACAGTCAGCTTTGGAAAACATGTCAGTAGTTGATAACAAACTTGAAAAAGAAATTTTAGCAGGTCGGATTGCTGGGCCCTTTAATGAACCACCATTTTCTCCTTTTATTATTTCTCCACTCGGTGTGGTTCCTAAGAAGACACCTGGTGAATTTCGAATGATTCACCATTTGTCTTTTCCAAATGGTGCTTCAGTGAATGACGGTATTCCTGCCGATTTTTCAAATGTGTAGTATGCAACCATTTCAGATGCTATCCATCTAATTAAAAAAAGTTGGAAAAAATTGTTTCATGGGTAAAACTGACATAAAAAATGCTTTTCGGATAGTTCCAATACACCCAAATGATTATAATGTCCTTGGGATGATTCGGAAAGAAAAATATTACTATGACAAATGTATGCCTATGGGCTGCTCAAGCTCTTGTAGTACTTTCGAGTTATTTAGCTCTGCATTGGAATGGATTGCTCAGGATAAACTGAAAATCAATCATTTATTTCATGTTCTCGATGACTTCTTTGTTGTTGCACCTACTTCTGCACTGTGTGAAAAACAGATAACATTATTTGTAGAGGTGTGTCATTACCTGGGAGTCCCAATAGCACCAGAAAAAACATTTGGCCCCAGCAATGTTTTGTCTTTCGTGGGAATTGAGTTGGATGCCACTAAATTTGAAGTTCGATTGCCTGAGGATAAAATTGAAAAGTGCAAACAACTGATTTCTGACTTTCTAAAGAGAAAAAAGGCAACTTTAAAAGAAGTTCAGTCTTTAGTTGGCCTTTTAAATTTTGTATGTTCGGCTATTTTCTCCGGTCGTGCTTTTCTTCGCAGGCTGATAGACCTTACAATTGGCATCAAATCCCCTTCCTTTTTTATTCGTTTAAAAAAGGAAGTAAAAGAGGACTTCAAAGTTTGGCAAGATTTTCCGGTTGCTTACAATGGTGTATCAATGTTTCTTGATGACCGATGGTATAATCCCAAGCATTTAAACCTATATACGGATGCAACGGGTGCCTTAGGTTTTGGTGCTATTTTTGGTTCCAAATGGTGCTATGGAGCTTGGCCAGTGGAATGGACTTCTTATAATATTGCATTTTTAGAGTTTTATCCCATTGTACTTGGTTTATTACTTTGGGGGGAGGAAATGAAGAACCACTGTATATTGTTTTTTACGGATAATGAGGCCTTTGTTGATGTCATTAACAAACAAACCTGTAAAGACAAGCAGCTCATGCACTTTGTTCGAAAATTAGTATTAATCTGTTTGAAGCGTAATATTTTGTTTAAAGCAAAACATGTACCAGGGTCCAAGAATTGTCTGGCCGATTCGTTATCTCGTTTACAGATTCAGGCATTTCTTCACTCCGCACCATCGTACATGGCTCAGTCCCCAACAGTCATCCTTCCACATCTGCTGCCTCAGAACTTGTTGGCAGTGTCAAAGTTAGTTTTCTTTAACTGTGTCTCGTCAAACTAGGTTTTGTCCAGTTGACCATTTGTTGGATTATTTGCAGTTGAGAGGCTATGATAGGGGGCCCTTGTTTAGAATACCAGATGGTAGTTCTGTTGCTAGGTCAATTTTCAATGAGAAGCTTGTTACAGTCCTTAAATACTGTGGATTGGATCCTGCCAGATACAAGGGGCACAGCTTTCGCATTGGAGCTGCTTCTTATGCAGCCCAAAAAGGAATGTCTGATGGGCAGATTCGTGCCATGGGAAGATGGAAATCAAATGCATTTTTGAAATACATAAGGCTCCAATCACTGAGTCATTAACTTTAGTTCCATATATTTAAACATACATATATATTTATCTATAATTTAGTTATTAAATGAGTTGTTAATGTTCAAGTTTGTTCCCAGTCTGATTAGCAAGGGCAGCAGATCTAGATCGATTATCTTTTGGACAACCAATTGTGTTAAATAATTTTGTTGTATTGATTAGTATTTATGTTCAAGGTTGCCCTTGGTCTGATGAGCAGGGGCGGCAGATTTAGAGCAGCCACCTTATCGAAGTTTAGAGCAATGATATATTGGAAAACTAAGTGTATTGTATCGATTAGTTTATCTTCAATAATTAGTTGATTCTGTTGTAGGTTACGCTGCTTTTTCCTTGGGTGGGGTGTGCATAATTATTTCATTATCTATATTTGATAAATTAATAATTATGCTTTGGCGGTTTTCCGCCCTCACCTTTACTGGGCGAAATCCAAAATAAACAAATATTTGTAATATCCAAAAAATTTAATGGGATTTATTAAATAAAGCGGCTATGGTCATCTGATCATAGCCAAATTACTCCAACTTCTGTATGATTGTTTATCTCAATTTGCCCTGTAAACGAGCATCGGAAGAAGTACCGTATCGTACTTTAAATAATTTTCTATAAGGATAAAGGAAAACATAAATGTTACATTAATATTTGTCTTTGTAGAAACTAAATTAAATGAAATGGGCAATGTGAGCAACAAAGCTGACACAAGCCAAACAAATGCCACAATTGATTCCAGTAAATCAAGAAAGAGGCCAGTTTCAGCAACAAACTCAAACTCTTCAATAAAACGGAAACCACATAATAATTTCAAAGTGTGGAAATCCCAAACGAGGCCATCCACAAGACAAGTGTCCTTCGATTATTTAATATTAACTGTACTCTTTGTTTAGAGTGTACATTAGAATAAATTATGCACTTAAATTCTTTCATTTTTCAACCAAAAAATGTCAGAAAGGTTTGCAATGTCTTCCATTTTTATAGTCCCAGAATCATTGACACAATCATTTTTATGATAGATTGATGGTGTTTCAAAACTTCAAAATTTGTGTAAAAAATCCCTGGTTTAGTTTCTCAATGAAAAGCTGTTTGAATGTAATCATACAAGTAACGCAAGATCAAAATCATAGTTTTTTGTGGTCTTTTATACACTGTTAGAGAAAGTAATGGTATAATATAGTAAAAGGTACCATTCATTGCATGTGGCAAACATTTGTTTAACAATATCAGCTGTGGTCTCCATGACATATACAAAAGTATGCAAAATTTAAATGAGTCATCTTTGTAGTTTAAAGTAATAAAAACACGAACCAAGTTTAAATTAGATAACCAACTGAAAAATATATTTGACTTGTAATTCCTCAACAATGGTGTTATTGAAAGGCGGAAGATAAATGTCATTAATGCAAAGGCAAAGAAAAGATCAATAAACCGTAAGTATGCATTTAATACTGCATCTTGGTTAGTGTTACTGGATGATATTTGTGTTAACATGTATTAATATACCTTTTGTATACTGGTAGGTCATCATCCAGCTCGAAACCTTTGTATTCTTCACAACTTGGGTTTGGAAATGTTGTGTATCCCCACACAAACCGGACGAAATGTCTATATGCCAAGGATCGATAAAACCTTGAAAATAAAATTAGAATGTATTGAACAAAATAAATTGTTTTTTTTAATAAAGGGCACATATTTACAAATTTTACAATCAAAGGTACTTATATTAATTGCTATTCTATTTCCTGACAACATTCCACAAAAATAAATATATCACACAAAAGCTCAACAGACGCATGGAATATTAAACAGTTGTAGATAAAATGTTACCTTCCAAAGGAAGAAACGAAACCTTACCAATCTTTAGTTGTGTGACCTAAAGCCAAATGATGCAAGTAAGTTTTGATAGCCTTTGTTTTTACGCGAATTGCGGTTTCAAGAGAAACTGAAGTGAATCCAGGATACAGTGTTATACGTTCTTCCGGTTTATCGATCTCCTCCATCTTCTCTCTGCATCGATCTTCCTCCATACAACAACTGCATTCTTGGCCGCTTACAACAGTACTCAAGGAGCACTTTCCGCATTTACACCTAGAAATATTAAAACTTTGAATCATTATGCTATGTAGATATCTAAGGAGCATTAATCCAACAACAAATATTTGACTTATGGTTCAGCCCGCAATCACAAGCTTGGATATGAGCTGGCTGAAAACGCAAAACCATAAAATTTGTGTCTGTGCATTTTCAGTTGACCGAAAATATTTTCTAAAACATCAAAAACTACTGAAGGTTTTCAAACCCTACAATGTTTTGATATCAATTTCTCCGGTCATTTCTCAAGCTCTCATATCACTCTCCCGTTCAGAGATCAAAAATCGGCTGATGTCTTGAAGAAACAATTACGTGCGCTCGGCAGAAAAATTGA
>JAOBBB020399114.1:0-26957 GCA_025331005.2 Zoanthus gigantus | reverse complement strand
TGAAGAAGGCCGTGTGATATGGCCGAAACGTCGATCGTTCATATATATCAGTTTCAGCTAGAGATTTATTATTTTTTTCTTATAGAATCAACTGGATGACTGAAAACATTCATTATCAAGTTGTGATAAACTTACATATCACAATGGATTTTGATTAAGGAAGGACTTTTAGACAGGCGGGTGTAATGTACAGAATGTAGAGCGCGACTACAGTATACCATGTCAGCGGGAAAACGCAACATACCGCGGACTACTTTGTAACCGCTCCCTTAACCCTCTCGATCTCCTTCTGAAAGAAGGAGGGTGGTTACAGCCCTTCCCCCCACTTTTGTTTTTTCTAGAGCTCTACGTGTACTTCTCTATAGTAGAATTATATCGAACCCAAAACTTAACAACCTTGAGAGTTAATCTCCAGTTTACCCGCCTTTAAGAGTAAGAGCTACAAAACTGTGGTAAAAGTTTTTATCCACGGGGGTCGTATCAGAAACTAGGGAGAGGGGGTTGCCAGAACCCCCAACCCTCCAGAAGGGGAGGCAGAGAAGTGCATATTTTTTTTTCTGTGTGTGATATTCTTTTAGTGCTAGAGAACTACTACTATAACTGTTCATTAAAAGGATACTAAACTATTTTTCATTGTCGTTTCAGCTTGTGATTCTTAACATCTTTCTCACTTTCCTTGGTCTGTCGTTCTTGTCAATAACTCTGAGCCTCATTGCTTCCAATCTTGTTCATCAAATGCAAAAAGCTGCCTTTCTGGCAAAAGAACAAGAACTATCCGACATGTCAAATGTAGGATATGAAAACGATGTGGAAAGCAACAGTCAGACGACAGATTCATTCACGGAAGACAAGAGACCATTCAGCAGCGACAATTCCAATGAAACTAAATCATATGGCAGCACCACTGAAAGTCCTTGACTTGCTCTTACAGTATGGCGCGCCCAGCCGTGGCCACCCCGCATAAGTTTCATACAAGTTTTTGACAGGTTTTTGACAAGTTTGATGGATCGCATGATAAAAATCCCGCGAAAAACAGAAAACGTTATCCTCGGTGGATTGTGCATCAGAATATAGAAAGTGATTAACAGCCATCAAACTTGTCAAAAACCTGTCAAAAACTTGTACAACTTATGCGGGGTGGCCACGGTTGGACGCGCAAGACTGTATAATGAGTGAAACGTTATATAACGCGAATAAAAAGTTTGATATATATCCCAACGTTTTCGGTTAAAACCACCACCAGGGATAAAAGTTATTACGCCAAGCGTTGTATTTGAAAGAAGTTATTCCGATAGGGAACAGAAAAATGGATGGCTTGTGAACTGCAATCAGTATCGCCTCGAGGATTTGTTCTTGTTAACATGTACTCTCCAAAAGGTGTGATTTCCACTGTTTACCCCCTATAAGCCTGGCTATTTCGGTCTCATTTGCTGGGTTTTATGTTCGTCCGTGCGAGCCTTTTCAGTTTGTGTACTTGGTAAGACCTCAATAAAGCATCAACTCCAGTCCCGCGATCTGTTTAGGCATGTATAGACTACAACATACTTAAAAAGAGTTAATATTTCCGGAGACCAAATTAAAAATCTTTATCCTTACGGTTCGTGTTGAGACCTGTTTTAAAGACGTGGCATGTGTTTTTATTTTTGAGCAGAAAGATCCCTTCTAATCACAGACTGAACTTACGCCACATTTGCTATTCAACCAAAACAAGCTGACAAGACAGTCTTTTTAATGAAAACATGATTTTCATATTCAATAATCAGAAGTTTTTATTTCTTTTGGTGCGCGGCATTTCTGATTGTTAGAGTTATTTAAAACAATTCGTACTGACTACAAATTTTAAAACTGGGGTTTTTCCCTCTTTCCTGATAGAGGGCTTTTATTTATTGAACACAGACAAACGAGACAAACACCTTTAGGAACTTTATTGCAATAACAAATTCAAAAGTTTTATTCACAAAGATATCGTGTGAAAGATATAAGAGAGTTTAAGAATATGATTTGTTGGTAACAATTCACAAATTTTGCTTACAAAATAATAAATCTTAACTTGATATTGACCAACAATAAATTAAAAAGTTATTAAAAGTACAAACTAAGGGGGAAACGTCTTAAAAAGTAATCCAGTTTTCTTGGATAACTATTCTACCTAGCGTGTTAGTGTTTTAAAGTCACAGGCGTATCGAAACATTTTAAGTTTGGCACCGTCGCATAAGAAAGCAAAACACTGACGCTTCGGACGCTAGTCCTTCGTCGAAGTGTTTTTTTTTGGGTTTTTGTTTTGTTTCCTCATTCGACGGTGTTAACTTAAAAACAAAATTCTACAGCCGTTTCTTTAGAAACACCGAAGCAGTTTTTAATCATCACATTTGTTTTTAAAGTCGTTTATGGTAGAATGGGCAGTAAGCGTTTCAAGCTAATGTTGATATTCGTTCAAGCTTAAACTGACATTCAATTAAAGATAAAAGAAGCAATCTACATATAATAGGAAAAACCCTCTTTGAAACTCTTTCATGTTAACGTAAAGCATTCTGTTTTATATAGTTTTCAAAATTTTTTGAATAATTGATTTAACTCATTAACTCATATTGTACTTATACGCCTTGAAACTTGCACAATAAGTCGTTTACTGAAGATGCTGGTGTAGCTGCTAAAACACGTCTATAAAACTGAAATCAATCGTCTAGTTTTTTTTCAATTTATTTCAAGCTACTGCTAGTAAAAACGTTTGGTAATGTTTTTCTCATATCAAGCAAGCCTATCTTGTGACTGAAAGCCTTGGGCATTCTAACAAGACTAATAATTTAAATGCTTGACTTTAAAAGAATTTCGTTCAGCAATAAACAGAAAGTTTCTTGAAGTCTTTCAAATTCAATGTTTGATTAAAAATACAACAGGAAGAATCAGAATTTCTGCAAAATTGATTGTGCTCCTCTCCTTTAAATGAAAAGGTACACCAATCCACCTTGACCTTGTTTTGGCTTCTAGCATTTCGTGGCACACGAGAAAAACATCTTCGCTCACCTAATGAAACAACAAAATAATATACAACTCACGCTAGAAACCGAAAGAAAATCTCTCCAAAAACTCAGAGCAAATAAACGGAAAATTAAACAACAGCGATATCAGAGACACGCGAAAGTTCTTACCTTAACATATTCTTCTCTTAGTCTTCACTTTTGGTGCTAGGTTTTACGTGTTTTCTCGGTGGACCTGCAACGTAAAAAGTCACAGATATAAGTATAAATATTAGCAAACGAGAACCGACCGAAGTTGTACCTTTCTGTGCGTACAACATAAGTGATATCAGCATACCTGGTGGATTATAATCTGGCGGTTCATACGGTGTCGCTGATGTAAGAGAACAAGCCATCGAATAACAAAACGCGTTAATACATTTAGTGTCCGACATGCCATGCAAGAGATCCTCAATTTTTTCCGATTTCGATTTGCTATCTCTGTCCATTTCTATCTAGATAATGTACAGCGCTTGTAATGATTCACGACAAAAATATATTCAGTTGGAATCTGCTTTCCCTTTCGTTTGGAGATTCTTTATGGTAATTGTGTCATCAACTCACAGCTCCAGCTGCGACGAACCAATCAAATTTGGGGGCGTGTTAATGGTGAATAAACATTGGAACAAAAACAATATAGTCCTTCAAGCAATATGAGGGTTGTGATGGACGGCCTTTGTTTAGTTGTTAATGACACAGACAGTTTGGCAAGCTCCCAACAAAATATAATGTACGCTACAAGCTCCAACACAATATGATGTACATTAAAACACAAAGAAATCTTCAGTCTTTTAAAGCAAAAGTAAAAGTAAAATAGATTAAGTTGCTGAATAAGCTTCCTACTTGTTGCAATATTAAAATTTTGGGAGCTTGCCAAGCTGCCAATGTCAATATGAACTTAACAATGGATCACGATACGAAACTGGCTTGTAAGCACATTCCACAAAGACAGCTGAGTGGTTTCCCACCAAAAATAGAAACTGATTGTTAGGCCTAAATAATTCACAATTTCAAAGAAAAGTTGTCATTAAAGATAATCATGGGGTAAGGTAAGGAGACTTTTGAAAACTATCAGCGCATCAATTTTTGAATGTCTCTAGCCCTTGTTAAAAAAAAAATAGCAGTGACCAAAGGAACAGCTGTGCTATTAAGTGTTCAGGAAGCAACGAAAGTGTTTCTTTTCTTCCACATACTAACTACAGAATAGAAATGAAGAAAGCGGCGAGAACAAAGTTCAGACATTATCCAATAAAAAAGATGTGCGGAACAGGGAAAGTCCCTTCAGGGAACGCGCACACAAAGAACCCACGTGCTTCTTGCATGGCGCCGCGATTATAATACGAACTCAGCACTTTAACATAATAAACAAAAATCGCAATCACACAATTAGCAGGGGAGGTTGCCGCGAACTAGAACTTAACACATTTGATGGTATCATTGCGCAACACTTAACATCTATACTTTTCTTATCGGACAAAAATGGTAGTACTAATGCTTCGTATCAAACGATGTTCTTTCATAATCCAACCTATCACTCATGATCTTGAAGATTTCGTTTTCAACTTTTTCAACTCAACACCCATCTGAGGTGACCTTTATAAACATCCCTCCCAGCCAATGACAACATGACACGAAGAAGGTATTATGGTAATGACAACTGTAGAAAAAACTATTTTCACATCTGCTTGTTACCAAAAAAAAACCTAAACTGTCTATTTCAATAAAAAGCACGGAGGAGCATTAAGCAAATCAACGCACTCGCGCGTCTTAATAAGAAACAAACGTCTGTGCGATGATCTGTAAAAATCTTTGAAAAGCTTATAGATGAGACAGGACAATGAACTGCGATGAGCCACTCGGGGGCTTATTGAGCTTATTTGATTGACACGTATAACATGACACGACCCTAAATTATATGCATTCGCAGCGGAATTCTAAGAAATCGTCTAGGGTGCGCCAACAAACTATCAAACGCTTCGAATTTCACACTTAAAAGGGTTTACTTCGCGAAAGTGAAGAAGGAAGATTTAATACTCTTGCTCTGGTAAGTTAAAAATCCTTAGAATTCAAAGCCAAAGAAACGCAAACAAGTTAACAACAAACGACCAAAATCCAAAACCGCGGCGCATAGTGTAAGTAACTTGAAGCTGGTGTAAAAGGAGAGCCGCGCAACAACTTGCAATGGTTCTAAATACCCACTCTTCGACGAAATCTAACAATCTAACAATATCTTCAATGCTAGCAATGAAACCTAATGTGAAAATCTATGTAATTATATACATATAGTTTGTTTTGAGAGAAATGCAACATTTAATCTGTGAAATCATGTAATGTTTGAAATTTTGCATCGTAAGCGCAAATTTAGAATCATTTCGAAAAAAAAGCCAGTCACAAAACCACCCTTACTATTTTGTTATGAGTAATATACCACAAGAAGTAATTGTCCCGCAAGATGTAGCGTAAACTAATCAGACTTGTTTTAAGTAGATTATCGGACGTTTCTCTAATATCGCAGCAACAATTCAGTCGATAGTTTTGAATGTAGGAACGATGACGCAAAATGAAAGTTGAGAAGACAATGGCAATCAAAATCAAACGATGCAGAAGCCTTCTTTAACACGCAATGTAAAACACACTAAGGCGCTTTAATTTCAAAACATTCCCTAATCTAATTTCAAATTTTTACATCAAAGTTCTTATGCGCGAAACGAAAAAGCATTTATACAACACAATAGCTTTACGCCAAACGGATTGTCAATTAATATTGCCAAAATTCATCCAATACGCTTTCTAATTAAATTCCGAACTTAAAGTGATCTACATCGAATGTAAAAAACATGAAAAGGAGTCTAAACGAAGAGAAGCATCGATATGGTTACCTTATAATAGGAATAGATACATACTTACTGCCCATAATGCCACTGGCATGAATACGAGTATGGATTAAAACAAAATTGCCTAAACAAGTAAATATTGATGCTCCGGCTAAGATAGCTTATCAGTAATGGACTTTAAAGCCGCGGAGAAGTTTAAATACATGTTTTTTTATTTCCATCAAGAAGACAATTTGATTTTTGCAAGAATACTTTAACCTCCATATTACAAACAAGTAAGAAACGTTCTTTATTTTAAGTAACGTAAGAATTTAAGTATATATGCTTCCTAGTATGTTTTGTTGCATTGGAGTTTGATTCTTTTCTAAAACTTTTCATGGGTTAAAAATAGTTAAAACATATCAAAAACTTCTCTGCTTTCCATCTAGTCACAGAGAAGAGTTCAATTTCTGCAACAACTTTAACAGGCTGGCAAGAAAACATCATTCTGTTGAGGCTAACTTACAAAACTTCCTACCCTCCTTTTTATGTCTGAAGTGCAAAAAATTTCCTTCAGAAACAAAAAGATAGTTGGGTGAACACAAGATTTGCTCTCTTACCTTTTATCTTGTGATAAGGAATATGAAAAACCAGAATCCCCCATTAAGTTCTAGTGATTCCGTTTTTATCCAGCAGTTTAACGTTAAACATTGTAAGACAAACGCGAACTTAACTTACAGTCCAACGCCCGTACAAGAGTGAATAGGTGTGCGCGATTCTCTCTCTCTCTCTCTTGTTTGCTGCGGGTTGACTGGGTGATAATTCTTTAATTTGATTGGCCATGAAGACATTAACATGTCAATCGTACGTTATATATAGTCCATGCAGGAACCAATAACACAAAGTTAGCCAGTTACCAATAGCAACAGGAAGGGTGTTCATATTAACAATAAATGTTCAAATCACGCAGACCTTCTTTAAATAGGAGTTTCTAGGTTCAGAAACAAAGTACTTCTCACATATTCTCGAGGCACTATGCCAAAACCTTGTGAGACGATTCTACCGTCACCGCCATATACAGCACTTTTAGCTGCCACTTCTGCAGCGATCGGGACAGCAATTGCCACTCCTGCAGTTTTACCTGTCGCCGTCGCTGGCGGTAGCGTATTAGCTGGGATAGCAATAGGAACCATGGTCAAGTGCTGTGTCACGAAGTGTTGCAATCCCCCCTAAAGGTAGGAGTTTTTCAAAGGCGTTTTACATGCAAGATTTAAAATACAGTGATCTACTTGTGCATCTCATATTAAATAAATGCTTCTCATCCTTTCTAGTTCTAGCAATTTCAAGAGTGTTTACAGAACAAGAAATCCATCTACAATGCAAGCGTATTTTGAATGAAAATGAAAAACTGCATACGATGAAAGAACTTAAAAACTTAAAGCAAACTGCTTTGATATCTAATGTCACAAGCTCAACTCAAATATGCCCATAGATTAGCAATATTTTCATTATTTGGCTATGTAGAAAATGATTCAAGAAGCTAAAATCACAGCAATTTCGATAAGCACAATAAATAGTAGATGTTGCATTATGAACCGTTTTATGTTCCATTCTCCATACAAGAACGAAGAGAGAACGGACACCAAAATCTTTGTATTAATGTTAAAGGGTGTTCTTCGTAGCTGTTTCTTATTGTACCTGAGTCGATAAATATTTTCTATTTTATTCTTGAACAAATTAGGTGAGCCATAAAAAATTGTGCTGAATTAACAAATTGTTGGCGAGTCACGTGAGTCCTTTCTGATAAGTGATTGGTGTGCAACAGTCTTACCACAACAAGCAGCCAATGATATGTCGATATATCTTTTCATCAAGTGTCTTCATATCAAAAAAAGGCCAAAACATATTCAAAACTTTTAACATTTTGCCGGCTAACTAAAATTCTTTTAAACAATATGCTCAAAGCCCTGACGAGACTGAAATCCCTTCACCGCCTTCAGAAACCCGTATTAGAGCCTAAACATAGAGGAGAGATCTTCGAAAGAATTAATCACACTTACGCTTTCTGACGGGCAAAATATAATCATTACAAGGAAACGCAAAGGACTTCTTGGATGTAAGTTTGTTGGATTTGAAGCTCGTATACAAGTTGCTAATTTGTGAAAATGAAAGATATATTTCCAATCCATTCTTCTGTTAGGGTAAACAGTGAAGCAAGGTGAAGAGCTAATCGATGAAATCAAATATAAAACAAAACGATGACAAGCTTTCAAGTAAAAGATGAAATCAAATATCAAACGAACTGATGAATGGCTTTTAAGCTCAACCCTGTTTTGGTATACATAAACAAAAACTTGAACTCGCATGTATTGAGTTTGTTTCTGAATGAAAACGATGGCAATAAAATACAGCAAAAACTAGAGAAAACAAAAACGATTTACTATAATGAAGGGTTATTCTTAATAGATACTAGACAGACATGAAAGAATAAAAATTCATAATCTTTTGCCTATAGTATAAACTATATCTGTGTTAACAATATTAGTGGTTGAAGTAATGTAAGTCTGGTTCTACGCAGAAATACGCTTGTGTTCTCATGGCAGCAACGTCAAGTTATCTACACAAATCTACTCATAAACTAAAACGTTTGAAACCTTTCTATTCAGTTTCTTCCATGCACAAGAGGAAACACTAGAAACAGAAGTAATGCATCCAACATGTACAAGTTGTTGTTCCCACAATATTTTTCTAAAGCTAATTCTTTTAACTAAGCGCTATGGTTATACTTTATCTACACAACAAAACGGAACCAGAAAACAATTCTCGAATCCTCGCAGTGATGTTCATTGGGTAAACAACGCTAACATTTGTTCAAACTCATTGATGCAGTAAAACGATAGTCTGTAATTTTTATCAATGGTGTTCACCATTGTTATGACATTGATCGAACAACTCACACACAACAGCATTTATTTTCGTTTTAAACGCCAGAAAGCTCGGCCTTGAAGTATATACGTATTTTGTTGCGAAAGTTCTACAAACTTTAGTTCTGCAGATTTCAGTGGGCATTCGTTTTATAGCCTGTGTCGTAGCTATAATATAAAACTGGCACGTCCGCCATTTGCATCACTGACTGTGTATTCTAGCCGTGCCTACAGGCGCCACAACTACCACAATATAAAGAAACTGTACTAATCAATACAGGTTTAAAGTGTCGCAAAAACGATTAAAAACATTAAAATTGAATGCGACCTCGAATTTAAGAACTTTATAGAGTTCATGAAACAAATACTGAGGTCTATAGAGCATTGTGAAATATCCAATGAGAAACTGGGATTAAGATTGTGATGACTTGACAGTTTCAATGAAAGGAAACCGTCCACCATCGTAGATGACATTGCACTTGCGCAGTAACTTCAGGTGAGAAAAGAAAGTGAGAAACCAGCTCAAAGCATTCTCTACCAAAACCGGAGAAAATCAACACAGATATAGTAACAAAATAAGAAATGAGTGACCGACACTGGCAAAGAGGTATATATTTACCTAATTATAGCGTTCCTCCAAAATATGAACTAGAAAGATACCGAGTACAGCTTAATACCCGTTCGCGAGACACGTTTGACATCGTTATTTACAGCGATGGAAGTAAGTTCAGACAATATTCTTCCCTTAAGCATTTACTGCTTACAGAATTGCAAACATAAACACTAGCTTAACAAATCTGCAATTATTTCTATGTTCTTTTAAGCAATCGAACATCAACAAGTCAGAGGACGCGTTCAAGTACACAGCATAAGAAAGATACAGTAAGGTAAGTGAGCGCAAGAATTTTTTTATCTTTCAGTGTTAGTTTCAATACTAAGAGCAAATGGAAAACACATTTCATTAATAAAACTCACGGTAGTTGTTTTATCTGTTAACAGAGAATGAAAGCCTTGAAGCAACTCCTTGCAAGAGAAAATACAAGAGAGAGCTGTATTGACTCGTTTAAACGATATTAAACAAACTTAAGGAATTAATTTTATTGTGGGAATTTGGATAAATTTATGGGGCTAAAGCTTTTAAATTACTTCGTGTCGTTGACTTATCCAATATTTTGTAACATATCCAACACAGAAACAACGTGAAATAAAAAATGTGTCCGTTATGTTTGAGGCGACTTACATGCTTAACCTTGCGCGTTCATTCTAGTGTCTGGATTGTAGAAATGGGGCGGCTCACAACAGCAAAGAAATGATAGTTACACTGCGCCTAATAAAATACTATTCTATGCAATGTTTAACTTGTTTGAATAATCTGTAATATGAAGACTCTTACTATGACTTATTTGTGACGTTTGTACCATCTTTATCAGATTGATCTATACAAATTGAGTTGACGAGTGAAACTCGTATATATATATATATATATATATATATTGTATTGTATGTTACATAATGTCCCAACACTGGAACTAAGCTTTTCTGTACAGATATGATGGAAAAGTATAAAGCTATTAAGAAGAAGTCCTGTGTTTCAAAAACCAGGTTAACGAAGCATATTAGGAAGAAAGAAATCACTCCCATTATGGAATGTGCAAAATAAGCAAATTTAGCTTCCACTTCTTACTATAATAGCTAACCTAAATTCTCCCAACCTCAAAAACGTCACGCTGAGTGCAACTTTAGTTATATGCTTAACTAATCATTTTTGAAAGCACGTTTTAACTGTTGCATTATTTTAAGCAAATTACCACTAAAAATAAATATCGTTTTTTGAATATCTAACAACATACCGTATCGGTAAACATTGTATGGAGTATTGTATTGGGTGTCAATCTTAAATGCAGAGGATACCAATAAAAGATATTTTTGGTATTAAAGTATAATTCTTAAACTATGATGGGAAAACATTTTAAGTCCATACAAAAAAACGGGAAATTTTTAGATTAATTTGTGTACTTAAAATAATTTATCACCATAAACCTGGGAGCGTAAAAAGGCACTCAGTGATTAATTTTTTGAAAATTTAATTTTATAAGTAGATGAATAGTCAAGGCATTGAAAAAATTACCTAAATGGTGAGTATGTAAGATGTTTTGATTACTTGTTATCGTTTTTGTACAAAGAACAAGGAAAGTCGTTTCGACATTGATGCATGGATTTAAGGAACGAAAACACAATATTTATATCTACGAATACACAAGCAAACAACATGAAATCTTTATTACCGTGTGCGATGTAAACTTACATACAAACATAGACTATCCTATTAACTTTAATCTGCACTAAATGGAGGTTGAGGCAGGAAATGCTGAGTTCTACAACAGTTCATCTACTTTGACCTATTTTTAGCGGTAAGTATGACATATTGTGAATAAGTCCTTGCATAAGTCAGGCCTGGATTTAGGCCTCCCCAGGCTAGAGTCAAGTCAAATGAAAAGTTATCTATTTGCGCGCACAAAATACTTTGTCTCGCCAGAGAAGAAAATAAATTTTTACAGACCAAGTCAAATGTTAGTCTCGCAATAATGAAGACAATGATGTTGGGTAACAAGGAGGTTTCTTAGAAACAACAAAACACGCGCAACCCAACTTCTGGGAAAACATCTTTATTAAATTAACGAATCATCTCTACGCATTAAAGAAAATATTTACCTCCTTTGCCGCTATTGGCTTCAGCAACTGTCAATCAACTGCTATGATGTAATTAGCTCATAATAAACTTGAAATTTATTTAAATTGGAAAATGACAGAAAGCGCGCATAGTATTACCGAGATTTGAAGAGACAATTGAAAGCAATATTATTGTTAAATATCGATTTCCATTAAGATAAGATGTCAGGTCCTTACGTACCACCGATCCCTATTCCACAACAGACCTATGAAATCGTTAAGATATGGATCCCAACACACGGGGTCATTACAATTTATCGGAAACCTACCGGAGGTAAGAAAACAAATCAAATACAAGCCTTTTTCCGCGAAGCATGCAACCCTTTGCTAACCTAACTTCATTTCGGGTTTTTGAAGAATTCCACGTTGACAATGGCCTCCAAATACAAGAGCCAAAATCCTTACCTGATGGTAATACTGAGATCAAAATACTCGCTTCTCATGGTAGTACCATTACAGTTAGAAGGAATGCTGAAGGTGATAAAAGTTTGATGTTGTTACTCGTACAAAGTTTTCAAAAAATGCAAGGAGTAAAATATTGAGAAATGTTCTCTCCTTGTTGTAGGCTATGTTTTAACTCCTGAAGGACTGCACTACGAGACAACGAAAGTTCGTGCTTAAGGTAAAATTTCATACACAGCTTTTCATTTTTTGCTTCGTGTTTTTTAATTTACTTCAAAGTGCTTAATAAGCATATATAATGACGACGAATTTTTTTATGTAAATCTTTTAGGTAAATTGTTCTGTGAAGTCGAGAGGCGTTCTTGGGCAAACTGGTGTTATTGAAATCGTCAATAAAATACTTGTAAAAAAGCTATGTCTGAGTTATCTTAAAATTACTTAAAGAACTCCACAGCGAAAGGATTAGCTGATGCGCGATATCCAGAGCGCCGTAGCGAAAAGATTAGCTGATGTGCGATACCCAGAGCGCAAATTTATCAAAACTTTGGCATTACACAAAGTGGCTGTGTCTCGATTGATTCCTGTACAACCCGACTTTTAATTAATAAACTAATCTTAAATGAATATGGAGCAAATAAACGATGTTCTAAGCAAGCTACCTTTTTACTATACCCTGTATATCAGTATCAATATTTAGAATAGTGTAACGGCCGTCAGTAAAAACTAATCACATTTCTAAATCAGACAATTCTACCTAATATATGGCTAGTTGTTGTTCTTATCACTTGCAGAGTAGGCGATGAAAAGCGTGTTGTAATAAATAAGAATAAATTATGTTTGACAGGAAGGTATAGCATGTATGCTTTGGATCATGGCCACAAATAGAAAAATAAGTTATTTTTAAACGCTTCCAAGAAAAAAATTCTTTTTGTATTGTTTTGTTTAACGGCAAGAGACACATTCTTCTCTCTCGAAACAATGGAAATGAATAAAACAGATTAGAACGATCAGATTATTTTTCATCTACACATAACCAGAAATATTAATATTGGGGGTAACCCATTCTACGATCTGGAAACCAAATTGAGGTTATTCCACATATATCATACATCACGTAGCAAATTCAACTACGCTTGTCAAACTAACAATTGCGCTGATACTATTTTTATCGCCACCACTAGCAGACGAGAACGTGGGAGTCAACTTTCGCAAAAACGCTGACTGTCATCATGTCGACAAAAGCAACTGAATAAACCAATAAAATTTCGTGGTTAAGATAAACAAGTTTGAATAAACCAATAAAATTTTGTGGTAAAGACATCTTTTTTGTTTTTCGAATGGATAAAGAGATTTATCAATCAGTTTTCTCGAGAACAGAGACTTATCGTTAAGATTAACCGGGAATAAAATGGAAGACAACTCAACTAGCAACAAACCAATACAGACTCCAACTCCTGATCCTCCTCCGCCAGAGAGCAATGATAATGGAAACAAGCAGCCACAACCCAAACCATACCCAACGCCTTGTCCACCTCCCCCGGACAATCAAAGCGATTCTAAGTTTTGTAGTAAGTTTAGTGTAAGAACTTTATTCGGCATTTATTAACAAAATTTACAAAGACTGGACAAGCATCGTAAATAAATTTCGGTTTTTACTTCAGGGTGTGTGATATTGTGAAGTCGCGTTCAAAATGCGGGGAAAGTTGCGCAAGGTAAGATTTCAACCTCGTAGATTTACAGCGTTAGTCAAGAGACGTGTATCATCATTGGTGAATTGGTTGTTGGAGAATTGCCTAAATGGACAATTGTCGTACAAATAATGTAATTTACGTTATAGACCTATAAAGTGAACTGCTACAAACCAGAACCCTTTTGAAAATGTAGTTGTTATTTTCTTTCATTTTATAAAAATGGTAATTATCAATCCTATCGGACGGTATTCTTTGCGTCGATTCTTAAATAATACTAAATAACAAATAAGAACTTTGACATACAACCAGCAACATAAAATGTCTCCGTCTTCATGAAGGCTTGTAGGACTTGTATCGTGTTTAATACAATCGGCGAAATATTTATCCGAGAGTTTGTTGCTTCCATAGCTGATCAGTAATTGCTTCATTTTAAGAGAACTGCTAAAAATAGAAAGTATTACCCTATATTTTGAAATAAATATTCAAGAAATCTAATTTCTGTAACTTTACACACATGAAAGACTTGTCGTTTGATTACTAATACTGCAATATGGTACTCTTACATTGCATTTTTCACAACGGTCACAGTGCCGGAGAGGCGACGTTTGGTTTTTCAGTTAAACTACAGGAGTACGACAGTGACACAGTCTCTTGTGGTTTATAGTTTCACATTTGGTGAAAATGTCCAACAACTTATTCTCTTTTTTTTTCTATTTTCTTTTAGAGTCACCTCAAGCGAGAAATGCCCAGCAGTTAGCATAATACTTTGAAACAACAAGGACATACTTTGTGTAAATTTTGTAATAATTGTGCAGTTGAAATAAATTCTTGAAGAATTCCCAAGTTAGACAACTCTAACGCTCTTTTTTAAAGCTTAGTTATGTAAAACAAAATAAATTTCTGACACTTCCGTATGGTTTTCTTTCGATCAAAATTTACTTTAAGGAATGTTTAATTAAGCGGCAATTGAAAATTAACCGAAATCAAAATCTGAGAACGACATAAGTGTCACATTGCATTCTGTGAATGATAAGAATTAAAGTGACAATTCTGTTGTGCTTTCTACCAATCAACGTGATCCAAACCCTGTGTGCATACAAAAACAAAATACTAGACCACATTTCCTGGTGATTGGAGACGTCTTGTACGCTTTCCAGTTCAACAGCCCTAAGAAACTTAAAATGAACAGAGCTTTTCAACCGCGAACACTACAGCCCCCGCGTTACTACACAAGAGTTGTTGTAAGGAGCTCTCACAATGGAGTGGTCGTAATCCGAGTATATGACGATGGAGGTAATGTTTGAGAACTTATTGTCGCGAGTAAAGCACTATATGCAGTTATTTCAAAGCACGTCGTTCTTACAGAAATCCAAGTTGAATGTGGCCATTTAATCAGTACTGAAAGAAGAGCAACAAGTTAAAAGAGAAAAGGTTAGTAAAACAGCATTGAAGAGAGGTTTATAAAAGAACGAAAGAGCAAAGAAGAGTTTGTAGTTTTAAACATTAAAATAATTAAAGCATTTATTTTAGGCGGGAAAATAATAACTTGATAGTTGAGTGTAGCAAATACCGCAAATATATCAATTCTTTACTTTCAAAGACACGTCTGTATGATACTACATATAACTTTGTTTCTTCCTTAGCTAGTCTTGCTTTAGTTTTGATACATATCGTCATATTACCTCAGCCTAATTAAGAATTTATCACTATTTTGTTGTAAAAATTGCTTTAATATTGCTTCAATTACTCGATGTTTCCATGAGTTCCGAACAGTTTATAAGGGTTTTATCTATTATCAAAATTTTAGATATGTTACTATCCAAAGTAACTTAATCAACTCTAAATAAAAATGCCCTACTTACTGTAAAGAACAAACGTTTCGAGCGTTAGCTCTTCCTTCGAGCAAGAGAGCAACTTTACTCCATCTACAACAAATAAAACTACTTAGGATATGAACCCAAAGTATTTTAACCTCAACTTTCTAGATTAAGCGTTATTAGGTCTTAGTAGTATACGCATTTGCAAACGTCTCTTCAACAAGTTCCTTGTTTAAATATTTAGCGATCTTGGGTGCAATATTAAGATTCGCATTTGAACTCAAAGCTCAAGGTCAATGTAAGTTGATGGACACTGCTAAAGTGTTGAACAGTACCACGCTATTTCACGGTATACATTTTGTACGGTGTACAAATTTAACTCCCAAACATCAGGTCAATAACACTCACTAAATTCTCTTTTTTATTTCAGGGACGTATAGATTATGATCAAGCGAACAGGAAATTATAATTACAAGATCTACACAATGTACTAATACTGTAACAAAAATAAAAATGGCAAATCTTTATCAGTACTCCCTCTCAAAGCAAATTAAAACCTTCTTATGCGACGCAACTCGAATGCTAGCCTGTGATTCACGAGTTTCGTATTTACTAATCTATCAAACTGACTGGATTTATGGTAATAAAAGCACATCTTTCGGAGAATATTAGAATGCGCACAGAAACACCAGCTAAACTAATAAACTAGTTGCTTTCGGGTGCGCTACACTGAGAAAACTAAAGAATGCTGAAATATTTTACTGATCTCAACATACAAAGGAAACACAAGTTCTCTTCTCGAGCTATCATCGAGCGTTTTAAGAAGACACTTACAATGCTAAACTAACAACTTCTATTGCGAACCTAAACTGAAGTTCTAAATCCCTAGTTTATACTTTAGTTTGACGAACAAGAGAAATGTAAGTCTTTATTCGTTCTGAAAGTGTGTTTATAATTATGCTCATATGTTTATACGTCGACAATAGGAATATTTTAAGAAATTTTCGCGATGAGTGACACACTCTTCGGCATTTAATTCTGAAGATGACTTCCAAATAAGTTGCTGACTATAACCGGAACGGTCACACAACACACTATGGTCTTACAATGGATGCAATGCATAAACAACAATCCTTTTCAGGATAAATCTACTCTGGACTATTATGCAACACAATGTGGTGTTGTGAATGCTGGATTCAGGCCATTAAGTAGAGTCTATCATAGGAATATTCTAACCTAGATGGTCCTACAACACAATGTGATGGTATTAATGGATTCACGCTACGAACAATGGTCCTTCCTAGGCCGACTCTAAACTAGACAGTCACACACATCACAATAGGGTGTAACACCTGGATTCATAGTCCTCTAAATATACGACCACATGACACGAGCGAACATTAGTAATTACTCACGAGTACAAACTATTCACTGTAAAACTGCAAGATGCTCCAACTTTTAGCAAAAATAATTTTCAAAGAAAACACAGAACTATGCTGTTTTAAATAAAAAAAAGGTTTTGACAACTTTGCTGTGGATTAATCAAATAAACAAACAAATTGTTCATCACTTCTCATCAACAGGTAAGAAATAACGTATTTAATTGATAATAATCATGGGCTGCGTTGAGTCTAAGGAAGACGTATGGCGAAACAAAGGACACAATGGGGGAAAGGAAACTGTAGATAAACGAGGTAATAAGTTTTACAGACCTTAAGCTAAGTGAAAAGTAGGCACTCGCAATCAATAGTGTTATAGTTCGTAACTTTGGGATGCACTGCATCTTTTATACTTTTTACACACTCATTTGAACAAAGCAAATATACCGAATTCAGTCAATTGCCGGAAGTATTGAAATACAAAAACTGGTCTATTCTACGCTGCTTGCTTTCAGTCAAGTATTTAGAAAGACCTAATACTTTACGCTACTTGTTTTCAGTCAAGTATTTAGAAAGAACTAATACTGTACGCTGCTTGCTTTCAGTCAAGTATTTAGAAAGACCTACTACTGTACGCTGCTTGCTTTCAGTCAAGTATTTAGAAAGACCTAATACTGTACGCTGCTTGCTTTAAGTTAGTTAGATACCTAAGTCAGATAATCTGAAAAAGCCCTTATCACCTTTTTTCCTAATCTGAACCTGGAAAATCAGATCAAGGGCCTGGGGCCTGGGGCCTATGGTTTAACGTCCTTATCAAATTGAATTGAGAGGTAGTTATTTTAAGATTCTTTAAGACTTCATTTTCAAACTTAAATTCCCTACACGTTAGGTTGGCGGTTTACCAATTAAAACAACCAGACGGTAATTTTCGATCTTCTTTATCACATTTTAGTTGATATAATAACAAAAGAGCAAACTTAAATTCTTTCTTTTCTCTTTAAAGAACTAGACATTGCGCCGTGGGAGGTCACTGGAAGAGCTGGAAACGACCTAGCAATGATTCTCCATGTAGAAACAACTTGGTTCAAAGGTAGACTCGATTATTTTATCTTGGTTCTGTTTATGCAAAAATGATTCATAGACTGAATCTAAAAAAGAATTTTGTGGACTTTTGCATAACACGCTGAACAGCAAGAATTGCATCTCAAACTTAGATCAATTAGAGCATGTTTTTCAAAGGTGCTTAGAACGACTTCAGTTTAGCATGAACTAAAAAATTCTCATATTTCTCTTTCAGGACCATCTCAAGTTTAAAAGTTAAAACAAAGGATAACAGCAGCTTTGGTCTTAACGTATTCGTGTCAAATAGTATTGCGTGTATAATGACTCTTAGATGCCTCATAATAGGGAGGAGGCTTATTAATTTTTCGGTTTGTTTTTTCTGAACCCCCCCCCCGAGGTTTATATGGACCTTCGGTTACTATTTCTGGGTAACTATCTAAGCACTCTGCCACAAAGGTGCAAAAACAGCAGAAATCTGCAGTGTTTATATGTTCTCAAAACTTTCACTGCAAACTGAAATTGCGTTTTTTATTGACGAATACAATGCAATGTCTTCTCATTTTTAAATCGAAACTGTTGAATCTAATATGATTGCTAAACTGGAACGTTTTTTGAGCCATTGTCACAAAGCACCTGACCGGCTTGGCCTAGCGAGGTTGTTTCCAATTTCCAATTTGGAAGATCCTTTGTGCTCAACTTTGAAACGTTTCCCCCTTCTCTTCCTAGAATTTCCGACCACCGTTTATTTTGATCCCCCTGTTTATTAAATTTTCCTAAAAATTCTAAGCCTCCCTCCGCAGTTTATTCTGATCCCCCGATTATTAGGAACCTAAGAGTATTTTGAATTGGTAATAAAGACTAGAAATCTACAAAAGCCTGCTTCGTACTTGTACTTAGTCTGGGTAACAGTGGAGTGTTATATACATACATTCGGCTCTAACTCTTAGACAACTGAACCACAAATTAATTCTTAGTTAACTGATACACTTAACGCACACCCTATTGAGTCCAAAAATGTTCATCTATCAATGCTTACTACGAAAAGATAAAGAGGGTTAGATAGTAAAGCTTACTCAGATATAAAGTGAAGCAGACACACGGATGCAAAACAGATTGGGAGAACATCTAGAAATAATTATAAAACAACAGAAGAATCAATCACCAAACAGTGGTAAGTAAAAATTCGTTGAATTAACCAATTTGGGCATGTTTTAAAGGCTACTATGAAGCCTTCCTTGACGTAAAAGCTTAAAGAATTAGAAGATTTAGCAAAGCAACTAATATCCATATTCGCGAGCTCTGATTGGCGCCCGTAGGTCGCAATATCCACAATTAGTACTTATTAAAGCATCCAATATCCATTTTCGCGAACTCTGATTGGCTTCCGTAGTTCACAATATCCACAATTAGTATTTATCAAGGCAACCAATATCCATTTTTGCAAACTGAGTGGCTTCTCTAGCCTGTGGTATCCCCGACTGTTAGTTGATTTTGCGGGTTAGTCAAAATTATAAGAAAGGGCATTTTTGCTTTAGGCTAAGAAGCTTAAAAACGAGAGCTAACAATGTGACAGGAAGCGCGTGTACTAAAAAGAAAAAAGGTTAACACTGTATTGCTTATTTGAAAATAAAGTGAGTTTTTGGTAAATAATAAAAAAATCATCCACTACAAGTGCCTAGCACTGGACATATACCCTGACGCCTCTCGTCTTCTTTTTACTCTACACCTCCCCTAACGTGGAATTGTTGCTAATTACAAGATTATCATAACACAAATGTTTGCGGTCTATTTGACCATCTCCAGGTTTATTTTAGCGGCTCAAAGTAAAATGTAACTAGTTCAAACAAATAGTCTTTAGGTAATTAACCCTTTGCGGACGGCCATGGCAGTATTAATTTTCAAGTATTTTAGGGGTATAAGAGCAAATTAATTTTTCAATCCAACACCACAATTTTTTTACGCCAGATACTGTTTTATTTCACCCCGGGCTCAAGCTTTTGTATTACGTCACCCAATTTGAATAAAATTTCTTCAGCAAACTGTCTCGATAGCTAGAGTTCGGTAAGTACTGTGTTTATAAGTGTTTTTTGAGCCATTTTAACTGCAGAAGCCCCCAGGCTGGCATCATAAAGCTAGAATGGTGGGTCGAGGCAATCTTCTGAAAGAACCCAGGAGAGAGAGGTGAATTCACGCCGATGGAACCGCTAAAATATCATGTACCGAGAAATGGCGGGACAATAGTGAGTGTATTTCTCTGCCGTTCTGTGGATGGAATCTCGCACTTACTGAGGCATTTTAAGCAAGTTTGGATTGTTCAAAGATGGTTTTAAAGTTTCAATGAAAATTGATTCTTAAAACTTTCTACGTTTCTAATGCGTCGCAGAATTTTTGAGCCTTTTTTTCATTTGTTTCCCCTTAATATCGATACAAATGAATGTTTTTTTGATTTTTTTATATATTACTGTCGATACATCAAAA
Organism: Zoanthus gigantus; assembly: GCA_025331005.2. Taxonomy (NCBI): domain Eukaryota; kingdom Metazoa; phylum Cnidaria; class Anthozoa; order Zoantharia; family Zoanthidae; genus Zoanthus; species Zoanthus gigantus. The sequence goes on along the minus strand of JAOBBB020399114.1, from coordinate 6,644 downwards.
ATGGGCCTTGTGTCATATTATGAAGTTTCCATATGGTAGTATGCAGAACATTTCTCTCTATTACACCTTACGAGCGCGACACCAGCTTGATAAAAATACCAAATCATTATTATTTTCCAATAAGAAGTTTTAACACACAGACTCAGAACTGAAAAGACACACGTGGTAATTTTCTTTGTTTCTCAACAGTGTTACTTGATTAAAAAAGACAAAAAAGATGGGAAGCTGGATATCCAAGGACAATGAAGGAAACAAGGGTAGCGATAATGCCAAAGACTCGGGAGACAGAGGTACTAAACTGTCAAAGAGTCATTAGGTGATGCACATATTTGGTTAACACATTTAGAACACATGGAAAATCTACAGAAACACAAATATATTGTACAGTTCCCGCAACGGAGGTGTCTAGGCCTTGAAGTTAGCTACTTAGTTATAGTTGGATCACAAATCATTAGATGCTTTAAAATCCTTTTATTTGTCAAATGATTTTACCTTTAGGTTTCTTCAAGGCCAGATAAAATTACATAATTTTTTGTTTTGCCCTGGCTGTTATAGTATCTGGGCTCATTGCTTCTTTATTTGTTATTGACAAGTCAAATAATAACAATTTGGGTTTAACAGGTTTAGCTCCGAATTGATATTTCTATGTATATATAGCCCAGGAACAATATTTCATTTAGTTTAAGGACAAAGGAGATTGAAATTTGTCTTCTTATAATCTATGCACAGCCTACATTAGGATCTGAAAAATGATACAGTAAAATGCTTCGTATATAGCGATAAAGAAAAATAAGAAACAGCAAGTTAAACTAATATTACCTCGAGTTCATATTAAACCTTTTTTCTATTATTGTACTTTAATTATCAATTTATATTATATGTAGATGTACATAATGTCAAAAATATGGTACAAAAAATAAAGGAACATGAATCTTGAGCCACAAACATGCAGGAATTAAAAATGGCTTGCCATCGACGAGGTCGAATTTGATGCAAGCTGGGTCGACATTCCATTGGAGGAACAAATGGCTTGAACTCCAGTTTGCAAGAGGTTGCAAGAGGAGGAAATTTAAACTGTGATAATGCTTTCCCATTCTAGTTTTTAGACAAAGGATCAATTTTCCAAAAGAAGTTTTTTTTCAGTTTTTAAAAGTCTTTTGGAATCTGATCGATTGTCAGATGAAAGAAATTTCACTTTGTGAAAATAAAATAACGCACTTTGTTGAATCGGTTTAGACACGACATATAACAACTAAAATCTTCCATCGGTTATTTTACTAAAATCTCCCATCGCTTATTGTACTGAAATCTTCCAACGCTTATTTTATCGCGAGATGAGGGGGTGGGTCAACGAGGGAGTTAACGTCATGTAACATAATTGGGGTATGATTGACAGCACGATGATATACCAAAAGGGGGGTGGGGTGGGTTGAAGTGGTCAAATTTACCATTACGTAATTATTGAAAGGCCCCTCAGAGAATTGCTTACCTTTAACTCTACAAGTTAAATATTATAATTATACATAAAATTAGTTAGGCAATGCAAGGAGGAAATTAACTGGGTTCATTATTAAGTGTTAAAGCATTGAACTAATAACGTCTAATATCATGTGGTTAGAGCAGAGAAAACTGATTTCTATTTGTTTTTATTCTGCTAGCCAAATTTGTCTATGAAAAAGACACCAGAAATGACTTTCATGATTTCTGCACTGCAGGTAAGCTATATTCTTTGCTCCACGTTAACCAATTCATATTAGTTTTAATCTTCCATTGGCAAACAACTTTGGTGAGTTTTAGATTTGTGTACCGCGTGTTAAAAGTTTTACTATTGTCTTTTCCACAAATTACCTGATCAGTCACTGGCTATTATGAGCTACCATCAACTTACACCTGTACCCAATTACAATGACAAAGTTTATAATGAGAGTAAAGCTCTTTCTCTATGAGTTAATTCAGTCTTATAACCTATAAATATATTAATATGTAATTTACACTATAATCTAACAATTGTCTATTCAAATGTAAATTATTGCAATGTTTCTGTTGTAATGGTTTAGATGTTCAATAATATAAAACTCAAAGGTACCTATAACTATATTTCTGTATTTTTGTAGAATTCTTTATTTACTTTTTTATATATCAATACCTATTTGAAATTTCATTTTTTTGTTCCTTTATATGATAAATTATGGCCAAATATGAATTTTACTCAGCTAGATTAGCTCTGCTATTTTTGAGTAACAATTGCCTTAATTTAGTTTTAATCTATTTTTATTGTAATAAAAAGGTAATATATTTATGTTGTTGTTGTTGTTAAAGCTCAGAAATAAATAGGCATTGAAAAGTAAAAATAAAACCACTGAGTTCGTAACCAAAGAGGCACAATGCATAGTTAAAACAGTACAAGGGTGAAGTTTTTTGTCTTAACTTTAAGTAGTGTAAGAAGTTAGCATTTTCAGTGCTATAGCCCCTTCGCCTGAGCAACTGAGAAATAATAAGAAAGCAATGTATTTCTTTATAGACCTGTGAATATATTAATATCCATATAAAAATAGGGGTCAGGCATTGGTGAAAAATAAAAAAATATTTAAATTAAAAGAGTGCAATTAAAATCTGATAAATGAAACTATTTCAACAATTCTATTTTTTTTTGTTGGCATCCGTCTGTCTCGGAAGACAATGGAGTCTGTGCCTGGTTAAACCATGGTGGAGTTGAAACGCCGGCTGTGGCTGTAGAGCCCAATGCGGGATCAGCAGCTCCGCTGGCACTTGCTGCAGGTGTAGTCATTGGTGGAGAAACCAGGAGCAGATTGGAGTCTCTGTCACCAGTAGGTTCTCTTCTCCCACTGGGTTTCCCTTCTCTCTTCAGCTTGCTGTATGCCGGCCTTGACAGAAGCTCACCAGAGTGTGCAGTCGCTGATCGCCTGCTCCAGGTTTGCTGGACTGATCCCACAAGCCTTCACGTTGCACTTGCAGGTATCTTTGAAGTGTAGGGCAGGCCGTCCAGCTGGTCGCATTCCTGTAGCAAGCTCAGGATGTCTTTTGGAATGCAACCATCGTCCATCCTGCACATGTGGCCGAGCCAGCGCAGGTGTGTTTGGCTGAGAATGGCAAACATGCTTGGAACGCATGCCTGGGCAAGGACGTCTGGGCTGGTAATGCAATCTTGCCAGGTGATGCCCAGGAGTCGTCTGAGGCAACGCATGTGAAAGGCTTTCAGCCTTCGCTTTTACTGGAGTACAAAGTCCAGGCTTCACTGCTGTGCAGAAGGGTACTCAGCACACAGGCTTGGTACACCTTCATCTTTGTGTTGAGGGTCAGCACGGTGTTGTCCCACACCCTCTTTGCTAGGCAGGCCATGGATGTTGATGCCTTGCCAATTCGGGTGTTGAGCTCAGCATCCAGTGACAGATCGCTGGAGATGTTGGAGCCGAGGTAGGTGAGGTTTTCCACCACCTCCAGGGTGTGGTCGCCAATTGTGATAGATGGAATGGTGCTGACGTTCTGGCCCATGATTTTGGTCTTCTCGAGACTGATTGTGAGTCCAAACTCAGTGCAAGCATCCGCAAAGCGGGTGATGAGCCAGTGTCAGGGCATCCTCAGTGTGGGCGGCAAGGGCAGCATTATCGGCAAACAGCATCTTCCTGATCAGCACTGTGTTCACTTTGGTCTTGGCTTTTAAACGGGCTAGGTTGAACAAGTTCCCGTCACTCCGCGTGTGGAGGAAAATGTCGTCTTCTGACTTGTGGAAGGCGTAGTGCAGGAGCAGGGAGAAGATGCCAAACAGTGTCGGTGCCGGCACACACCCTTGCTTCACACCGCTCTTGATTGGGAAGGGGTCAGAGGATGATCCATCGTACTGGACTGTGCCAATCATGCCCTCGTGAAAGGAGATGATCATCTTCAGGAGCTTGGGGGGACATCCAATTCTGAGTAGCAGGGTGAAGAGGCTTTCAGTGGAACCACTCTTATCCTGGCCTCCAGGTCGTCGTAGAAGGCGTTCTTGTCCTCGACTGAAGCGCACAGCGTGGGGGCATAGTTGCTGAATACATGCGTGGTTCTCGTAGAGGTCGTAAGGCCGAGGGAGAGGATTCGCTCACTGCCCTGGAAAGGAGGCTCCAGTGACGAGAGGAGAGAGTTGCGTACTGCAAAACTGACTCCGTACAGTCGGCGCTCGTCTGGCTCCAGCCCCTGCCAGAAGAAGGTGTACTCCTTCTCCTTGAGATTGCCACTGGAAGGAAGACGTGTCTCTTGGAGGGCAGCGATGTCGATATTGAGCTCCCCAAGCTCACAGTCGATGATAGCGGTTTTCCTGGCATCGTCAATTTGTTGGAGGTCGTCATTGAGGCCAGGACACATCATTCTGACGTTCCATGTCGCCAGCCATAGTGCTGGTAGTTTATTGGTTTGTCGTTTGCCTGGTGCTGGGATCTCAGACTGTTTTTCGAGTTTTGCCCTAAGCCCCACGCACCCATTGGAGCAGGCAGCCTGTGGCAGGTAACACCTAATTGGCCAGGACCTGCCCAGCTAAGGCAGGCGGTAGTTGACCAGAGGGATGTGATGACCCCTTCCACCGTTGGAGACTACCCATAGCATCCGAGCTTACGCCAATACGCTCTGGACTTATAACTGTTGTCTCCTGTGTTGGTTTTGCCGTGTGGAGCAATGGTGCTGGAGTGGCATCTCAAGGTGCAGGCCTGGGAAGGTTGTATGGAGATCCTGAGGTGCCCAGTAGTCAGGATCCCCCTCTCGGTGTAACTGACAGAGTCCGACGGACCGCCAGGCCGATACGGTTGGTATCAGTGCGGCTGCAGGAGCTGCCGGAAGGTGTCACAGTGCTTGACCATCTGCCTACGGGGCTCCCCTCCGGATTTCTGTCAGGGTTTACTCCCCTAGCCTTTAACTCTCCCAAGCCGCCCACACGGCAGTGTGACTATTTGACCCATAGCTGGGGATCTCATGAGTATAAGAGAAGAAAAAGTATGAACCCCATACCAACTACCTACCACCCGATCCACAGTACGGGGTTACGACTAACCCGGCAAGAGAAGGCCTTCCACCATCTTGCTATCATGATGCTTGATCATTCCAGGGGTTAGTTGCCTCTACCTTAACCAGATTTTGCACATCGAATATCCATATGTTGGTTGGGGTCATTAAAGAAAAAAAAAAAAGAAGAAATAATGAAATAGAAAGACAGCTAGGAAGGTAGAGAGGGCTTAACCTCTAACTGTGGGTCTAGTACCCGCCCCATCACCCCACAATTCCATTACATAGAAGACAAATCTCCTAGACCTGTTAATAACTAATTTTAGATCTTTTCACACTTGTGAAAACAAACAAATCTATGCCAGAGCAAACTGAAAATTTCGATTTTGATAAGTCTAAATGACATGTTAATGTAATTTACTTTCTGCAGATAAATCAACAAATTCTAAGTGTACACTGTTCACTGTTATTGACAATTTTTTAATAACAAGTGGTATTGATAATATCTTGATTCGTTTAAACTTAAATATTTATAAATGCAACTTAATCCTAATATTTCCACAACTATTACAATTATGTAGTATAGATACTCAAAAATGCATTATTTTCTTATATTGTGTTAAGTACAATATTTACATTTTGTCTCAATTTATTATTTCCTTATAGAAACAGGACACACTTGGCCATTGACACCTCACAATGTAAGTGCAGATAACCGTTCATTAAAAATAAGATATTGAGTTCTTCCTATCTATCAAAGTATAGTAGCCAATACTCTCCTAAGAGGAGGAGGGGGGTAGGGGGGTAAGAATGATAGCTTATCACTAGAAAAACAGGGATGCAAATCAACATCAGCCTGGTCATCAATAGTGAGTACCGTAATTGTTCCAATTTTAAGTGCCCCTCCAATTTAAGCGCCAACCAATAGAATAATTTTGCCTTTTCCCCAATTTTAGCGCCATGCAAAAAAATAATAATTTTTTCTGGCGCTTAGTCTTTAGAGGAAAGTTTTTAAAATCGTTTTTCATGGTCTGATGATTTTAATGGAATTATGGCCGTAATATCTGAAGAAATCTTCCAGATTCATATTAAGAAATTTCAAATTTACAGCTATGCTCGTGAAAACTGCAGCGTCTTTTTGACGCGACAGGTATGCAAAATAAAAGTCACTCATGGGGAACAATTCCCACAGTGTTGGCAATTTCAGAGCACGTTTTTCTCAAATAAATTTGAACGCGAATTTCATCATTAGTCACGAGTTGAATCTTAAGAAACTTAAAATGATGAGAACCAACACGTGGTCCCTACATTGAATGTTCTTTTTTTATATTTGAAACTTTTGCATTTTAAGTGAGGAAATCTTATCTCTCAGGATCATGGAAACAATTTTTGAATTTATACTGAATTAGCGACGTACGACTTCTTGCACTGTATTCGGTCTGATTTAGCTTACTGCAGACTATGAGCGTTCCACGAAGTTTAGTGTTGAATTATTTGCAAATCGGAGCGAAGTTGTGAAATAAAAAATCTATTTAGCTGCACAAATCATTTCTCTTTGTATAGCATAATTTTATCATTAAGTGCGTGGAAATGTTTTAACTTTTCCTCCAATTATTAAGCGCCCCTCTAATTTAAGCGCCGGAAGGAACAAGTAA
>JAOBBB020399009.1:0-17380 GCA_025331005.2 Zoanthus gigantus | reverse complement strand
CTTATGTACAAGTTAGTTCTCTTAAATTCTTAACTTGTATAATTTTCTATAAACCAGTTAATTCTCAATCCCATTTCCTTTCTGTCGTTTCATATTAGGCATTTTCATTTTCATTATATATTTAGTTTTATTTAATCACATTTCTTGTAAATAGTACATGGGTTATTTTATATATTATTCTTAACGGGATAGGGATGGAGAGTATCTAGGGGATGGGTGAAATATTTTAGTGCATTAGCTTAGATAGGTGTCTCCAATTAGTTTCTCAATCTTTGTTAAACTAGAAAACAAGACACGTTAATAAAATGTATTATTATTATTATTATAATTATATAAAATCAACTTGTATCAGCATGGTATTTATAGACATTAAAACCGCTTTAACTTTTTTTTGCAAATGTCAAAAATTTTGGGTCGGTCGGACTACTGTAAACATAAAAATTAGTGGGAATGGCCTAATAAGCAAAAAAAAATCATCTGAAAACAGTTCAGTTATATGTTCTTATTTGGGGCAGAAGTAATATTGTTAACAACAACCCATTTCGTTGGTAGTGTGTTTTAATGTTGACATGTATTTCCATAGCTGGAACGCTGTGGAAATATTTGTATTTTTTTGTATTATAAAAAACTTTTAAATAAAATCGTGTGTAGCGAGAGAAAACTATCTCATTTCAAAGAGTCCTGGTTAAGAGAATCCAGGTGAAGCAAACAAACAAATGAAGTTAATAAAAAAAACATTTTTGTTGCCAATCACGATACCATTTGGTTAACTTTGTTGAAATGTAACAAATGGAATATAAGGCCGATGTTTTATCTGGTGTTTTTTTTTTGCTTAGAACGTTGTGGTCAGAACTAATATTTTAAAGCAACTCATTTCGTTGCTATTGTGTTTGGTTAATGTTGTAATTAAACAAACCTGCATTCAAGTTGCAGAAAATGGCGATCGGATTTTAGTCTTGAACTTTACTGCGAAATCTGGTGATGATGCCGCATTCGTCGAGGCAGCGGGGAACTTACTTTGCTTAACAGCGACTTTATAAATATATGTACAAGAATGCACGTAGCACTGGTGTAAATAAACGCTTTTTTCCAATGTTTTCTGTGTTACACGTTTTTCAACTCTACTTTGGAAAATATCTATTTCACATATTGTGAAACATCTGTAAGGCTTTAAAAAACACAATTGTTTGAAATGGCTCTAATGGCTAATGCTCTGTTTATTTAATGACCTTACTGACTATCGTCTTATGACTTTAAACCAATCCAAATCAGAGATTTTCGTACAAATTGTGTTAAAGAAATCATTAGTCTATGCAGCAATCAACGAAGATGACAATACAGAAGTTAGAATCGGAAAAAATATTTTATTACAAAATAAAAGCACAAAAAATTGTTTTTAGATTAGGTTAGATCGTGTTTGACTATGACATCCAGACTATTTCCAGAAACTATATTTTATGCAAACTAGATTTTTGTGCATCGAGTTATTCGAAACCTTTTTCTCGTTTAGACTTGAAGCTTATAAGAAATACACGCCTCTTACATTTTAACTGCAAGGTTCCTAATTTTTGTAAAGTACTTTGAGTTCTGAAAGGAATTTATGTTGAACTAAAAATTCAACTCTCGATCCAAATTGTATGTATCTGTTGAGCTGCATCAGAAGACAGACTCCGTGGTTTCTGGATGAAGATCTTTATACAAAGCTTATTAAGAACAGGTTCAGCGAGAACGAAACTCGTGGCGCAGTGCAGTTTCGCACAAAATGTACCATTCAACAACTTAAAGAACAAAGTGCGAGGTAATTTGATTCCAATATATTCAATTCTATATAGTTTTTTTCTCCGGCGATCCAAAGTTATTGAAAATTTAGTACAACAAGAGAACAATTATCTTGAGAACAACCAAGCGAGTGCAGACTCAGTTTAATTTCTTTAATTTAATTTTGAACGAAAATAATTCTTTTATCAACTCCTCAATTTTCAATACGGCATGAAACTAACGTTGCTAGTTGAAGAACATCATTAGTTCATGATTTTAAACATTAACAGCGACAGCGTTTGTATAAGAAAAAGCCAGGATTTTCGCTTTTATGAACAAACAACTGCACTCAATGCGAATGGAAAGCAAAGATGTCACAAAATATTTGCAGTTTCAAAAATCAATGAATTTCTTTTTATTTTAACAGTCATTTACGGGTGTCATCAAAATTTAACAAATTTGATTAAACAACACGAATGCTCCGTTTTTTCTTTTCCAAAAATATTTGTTTTAACTTCATGCGCGGTTGTCAACCGACAGCCAGCTGAAGCAAATGAACAAATTTCATGAAGATAGGCTGGGTAAAATTAAATACGTCACTTTTAGGTTGAATGACTGCGTTTAAATAGCGTGAGAACAGAAGCACACGACTCACTACAACTTGATCACAAGTTTCGCTACCATGAAAAAGCTTTTCCTTTTAGGGCTGATCGGAGCGGTGCTTTTTGTTGCCATCGCCGACGATTTTGAGGGAGACGAAGATGCCTACATGATGAACGATGAAGAGTTTGCTGGATCGGGAATCCGTCCGTCACTGATAGTACGTAAGACTATTGAAATTTTATCACAAAGTTACTGCTCTTTTTTTTACAAAAACTTCAGACTATATTGAAACTCTTTTAGGAGTATTTTTACGAATATCACTTTGTCTGTTACAAAACGTGAACTAGAGTATTAAACCTTTTTCACGAATACCTTTGCTGTCTGTTACAATACATGAGACATATTTGAAACTTTCACGACTACCGCAACTTTTGCAATACGAGTACCGTCTTAAAAGGTTCTAGCTTATTTAAAAATAAGCTAAATCTCTTTCCGAGCCTCGTGGCTCATGGCAGCAGGTGTTTATCTCCAGTTTCCTTAATGCTACGCGCGTGAGCGTCTTGGACATTCTCTGAGTGGGACATTAATTCATGGTAGAAAAATGAAGAGATAGACAACTAGTTTAATGATAAAAAGGATTAAAGCGTTTCAAAAATAATATATCTTAAGTTTGAGGTCAGTATAAACTAGATTTTTATCATATATAAAAAGCGTTCTCTGGTAAAAAGGTTAAAAACGTTAGCTTTAGGATTTCAGACTAAAAGCCTTTAAAAACTAAGATGAAAATGCGCAAAATGGAAATATATATACAAAATGGAAGTGTAAAATAATTTATAAAACACTAGAAGTCAAACTAAGATGTGAATGTGAGAGATAAAAATATGTACAAACAGGAAGTGTAAAAAATAAAAAATTGTGAAAATGAAAAATGCACTAGTTTAGAAGAAAGCTATGCCATAATTACAATGTTTTCCGGATGCGAAAGATTCCCTTGTCGATTACTTTAGCGTTTTTGACATCAATAAAATGATTATTTCGCCAAGCGTGAGCTGCGATATTAGAGCCAGCTTCAAATATTTTTACGTTTTGGATGTGTTCCTTTTTCTAGTTAAAAAACATCTTCCAGTTTCACCAATGTAGCTCCGCGGACAATCGGCACAAGGGATTCTATACACATTGGTTTGAAGTTCGCTAAATTTTTACCGTTTATTTTTATCGTTCTACCTTACTTTCAGGACTGTTTAAAGAGCAAGTTGAAGTGTTTTGCGGATGGTAACAAACCCTCTGAGTGCGTTATGAACTTCAAAGAGTGTATGAAGGAAGCGCTCCCACCTTATGTGGTAAGGAAAAATTAGATTTGTTAAATAGCTACAGGTTGTTTTTCTAGCCAGTCGAAGCTCAAGGGAAAGCACTTTTTGCGACTAAACTCTGCATCCGTTTTGCTCAAAGTTTTAAAAATAAACTATAATTTTGATAAGATTATTTTTTCAGACCGAAGCTGGGTATTCTTATTTTGCTGCCTAGTTATAACGGCTAGAAAATATTCATATTCTTAAAAATATTTTAGATCCATATAAATTCTTATGAACATATTAAGTGGTTGTTGTCAATACCTTGTAGCAAGGGTACAACGATTCCCTATACAGTGGAGTTCCAATTTCTTGTACAGATCGAATGATAGTTTACACAGTTATCACATGCTCTTGACAATCACCAAACAGACCAGTCAGTGGCATTAGCCATACGTGTCGAGGACGAGTTGTACCGTTTTTGGTTGTTTTCCGTTTTATTAGACTTCCATATTTTCAATTCTTTTTTATTTTGTATCCACAAACTGTCAAAGTTATATTCTTATCAAAACCCCTTCCTCGGAATTATTTTAAAAATATTCTTAAAAACTCCTATTTTCAGCTTCGATGTTCTTATAAAGAAAAGAGTGCACAGGCAATTCAGATAACGACAGAACGGAACTTGATATTAATGAACAATGAAAATCCTATCTATATCTAATTGAAAGTGAAAGTACTTCGTCGTGGTTAGCAGAGCTCATCCAATTCTTTGCCTATTGACCCTGTAAATCTTCCGTTCTAGCAACCGTATAATTACGGCTTTCTTGTTTTGCCTTACATTTGCTTAGATCTCATAAAGGTTCTAATATTTTATGTTTTAACATCCAGGGGTCTTTAATCTTATTATTTTAGCTTATTTTTGTAACTTCCTAACTACTGAATGCAACCGAGTGTGGCTCTAATACTTTGCCGCGATAAAGCGACGAACTCCGGTACTTAATCCCAGATTTGATAACATTTCTCTAAATACTTTTTGAGGTTGCCTCCATGTCTCTTATTTTGGAAATACAGCTCATTAACCTCCGGCAATATGCATGCGAGGAATATGACGTCAGCTTTCGAGTGACCTTCATACGTTGTTTTTTAAACTGAAAAAAATCTTCCAGGCTTGTTTTTTATTTTTTTCGTACAACTTGAGGTCACCCACAAACGGAAAATGCTCATTAATGATTAAAAATGACTCGACGCCCCATAGTAAGAAAATAGTCGATTAAATAAAAATTACTGAGAGAAATCAACGGGCTCTTGTAAATATAATTGGTGTAAAGTTTAGAGATTTTATTGAGTTCTGCAAAAAATTCTTTTGCTAAAAACTTTCCGTTTCTATCTTCTAACCCATGAACCTGACGAAAACGAAAGTTTGAATCTGAAAAAAGAAAATAAATTCGGACAAAACAATTTTGAATCCGAATAAATTCCCTCATCGTTGCTGGTATGCACGCATAGATGTCTTGATGACTTGTTCACTAGCTGAATAATTTGAAGCAGTGCTCTTCAGATCAAACTATTTTATAAGCAATATTTCTGATTGGTATCCAATTTATACTCGGAACTAATACACTTTTAAGCTTCAAGAAAATTGCTGCTTGCAATTTTGAATAAAGATATTTTGTTTATCCCTCTACACATGACTCTAGCGAAATTAGGAAAATATTTTTTCAAAGGTAAATTATTAAAAAAGTATTTGAAAAGGTCATTCATTAGTAATATAGAAGTTTCCTCGTGACAATCTATAAAGACTATACTATTTCAAAAATTACTCAAATGTTTTCTTTCCGAGTAAATGCTTGTATTTCTCTTGTTTCAAACGTCTACATCATCATATTTAGAACTGGAAAATAGTTGGAACCAGAATTAAATTTGAACAAAAACTATTCTTTGACTGAAACTCTACCGCAGAATTCCGAACGTAAAGGTTCCCGTTACTTTCGGGTTGCCGTTACTTTTTGGATTTAATAGAAGGGCAAAAAGTTAACGTTACTTTCGGTTAGCCGTTACTTTCGGGGGAGAGCGTTACTTTCGGAATTTTAAGGTATTGCTCCTAAACATTTCAAAATGAAATCTGAACTTAAAATACAACATATATATGTTATTCATTCGTTCATTCTTTCTTTCTTTTTAGTGTTGCATCATGAAAATTAGAAGATATGAACCAAGATTCAAAATTAAAGTTAAGCGACATCAAAATAGATTATTCATCTTGCTGTTTTAAGATGCTAGAGAAAAGACAAAGGAGTTTGTTATCAAACTCTTCCATTTACTTTCCGCAAACAAAAAGAAAATCCTATTCTTCCCATCTTTTTCATAGTTTCTAAACAGAAATAAAACTTATTTGTTTTTAGCCATCGAAAATTTTATCTTAAAACAGTTCCTTTCAACCATCAAAAACAAACTTGTTCGAAAGTGTTTTAATGTTGAAAATTGAAATATACACGCTCAAAAAGTAGACATTAAGAGCCAAAATGGGCAACCAAACAGGAATGCGGTTCCAAGACCGATATCTTTAAAATCAATTCAAAACAAATGAATCAAGGATGACTTCACTTTAAAGATCATGTGAGAGAATCGTAATCAAAATTTGCACAACATAAATGCAATAGATATATTAACTTTGTTTACTTGGTTTTACAGCTAACTATGTTGTATTTGTATAAAACAGTCGGCAGGTTTGTGCATTGTTTTTCCAAATGTAAAACCAAAAACAGCTGCGAATTCTTGGCTCTGTTTTAGCAGATTACCTCAATGTCCAATAATATAACTCTTCATTTAATGGTGGACTATAAACCCATGCAGAAACTGTCGAATAACAAGAACAATAAATAAACTCGGCAGCGAACAACTTTATTTGCATAATTTCGTTTGGCTAACTTATATCAAAAGATTTCGGTGTGCATTTCAGCATGTCACGCGCTCACACGTGGTAGGACTGAAAAGGGAAATCACCTTTTTCTAGATTACATAGGAAGCAGAGTTTCGGAAGGGTAACAAACTATATATATACTTTGATTCATTAAATGTGCCACCAGATACGGATCGAAACTCGCCAGACACAAACTAACCTGGTTCCTAGCGTAAGAGAGCTTGGCTGGCAGTCAATATCCTGGAACAACTATACTGAAAAAAGAAAGCTTAAAGAAATTTAACAGAGCTGTATTAAAATTTTTTACACAGCCTCAACAAAACACATTTTTTAAAATTTTTTTGGTGGAGAAATGACTGCAACTAAACGACCAAAGAGACTGCGCTTACGGGCGTGGCTTGTTCAACAAATTGACAGTGGCCATATTGCTGGCTTGGAATGGTTGAACAAGGAGAGGGGCTTGTTTAAAGTACCGTGGAAGCACGCTAGCAGACATTCCTACGACCGTGAGAAAGACCCAGCGCTATTCCGCGAGTGGGCCATGTATACTGGAAAGGTACAATCATTATACTGACTTTGATAGACCAGCTACTTTTGATCACATCTGGAAATTGAGGGCGGCTTGTGTAAACTTGCATGTAATCAAATCTCTTATTGACGGCAAGAATTAATTGTTTGAATAGAATTATTGTGAAATACATATGTATTACATTATAGAGCACACATTATATGACAAAACTGCAAAGTATTAAGCTTAAAACAAACAAAAGCGCACAAAGGTCTCTGGACGTCATTAATTAAGGCACTAGGGAACGCAAATATATTCAAAAAATAATAAAATCAAAGACTTGCTTGTATTTCTGCCCAGCAAAAACCACCACAATGAAATCGTAGTAACGCAGAACTTCTCTCACCTTGCAAATTTTATACTCTATTAAAACTTGTATTACCAAGTTTGAGAGATTTTGCCATTTTTCTGTCGAGCATTAATATTTGTAGCGTATGTATAACTTGTATAAGGAAACCCAAATTTGAAATGAGTTAAACACTGAAACACTGATCTCGCATTTCAAAAGATTTACACGGTATAATACTATTATATATTCTGATATCACGAAATTTGTTGCTTCTTGTAATTATTATATTCACACAGTTTCTTTTAACTTGTACAATAAAATTCTATATTTTTATACAACGTTTCGGATTCGACAGCAAATATACTCCTTTTAATTTCCAATTTCTGTATCCACCTTCGACAAAACTGCTTCATGCATTTTCCGTTTATTTTGTTCTTTTAATATTTCAGTTCCAGCCAGGTGCAGACAGAGAAGATTCCAAGAAATGGAAGACAAACTTTCGTTGCGCTCTCAATGCTCTACCAGATGTGTGTGAGGTTAAAGAGGAAAGCGACAAGCGAGGGAAGGAGGCTTTCAAGGTGTACAGAATCGATCGCAACCGGCAAAAAACAAAAGCACCAAGAAAAACAAGTAAAGCAGATTTTTGATTCTGTGACAAGCATTTTTAAAATAAGCTTCTTTCTTATAAACCCTACTTTCCAACTTAACATTTTTTAGTTTTTGCTTGATTATCTTTTCAGTAAAAGGTATTCTTGGAGGACATATTTTGTCCAAACTCTCTTGCAAACAAGTATTCTATTTCCACGCATGCACACTTCATTCTAGACGTTTTCCTTGTATAGCGTTCTATAAATTCACGCATGCACATTTCATTCTTAATGTCTTCAGCTATTTTATTGATATTTTATTAGATCTAATAGTTTTTGATAAAGACTTTAAGTTATTTTGGGTTCTTTTGAAAGTATGATAAAGCAAATTTGGAAATATTTTTATTGATGCCACTTTAAAAAAATTGGCGGGCACGTTTGGCGCAGTTGTAAGATCTCTGCTTTCTGGCCACAACACAAGGTCCCAGTTCTATCCCGGCTTTGCCATGCATCGAACTACCTGCACGGAATTAAAAATTTAGAACGCGAAAAGACGTTTTTTAGAGTTCTCGGGACTATAAACACGTAATAACAAAAACTTTCTCAGTACTTGTTTAGCTTTAAGCTAAGGAGAAACATTAAATTGTTTTCTGCTCACGAAGTTTATTTAGTTTTCTTTTCTACTTAAAAAAGTAAGTATTTTCTCTATATTAATAGCACAAATTGTTCTTATTTTTGCTTCATCCACACTTTTGAAATGAGAAAATACTCCTGTATTTTTATGATATTTTTTGAGAGATATTTAATGGTTTTAATCATTTATTGAAAGAACAACGCTCTAGCATCGTCCACTCATATGCTGTATCCACGCAAAACCTGCCAAGTGCATGTACAGTGGTAAGGATGGTGCTAAAATTGGTTCCGCGCTGTTTTTATCTACTTACAAGAAAAAAGCTACAAAATATTTTTTTACATTCTCATGTTGTCAATTAACAAGATTTTTATCTAGCAGAAAATTTTGGTTGTAAATACAGTATTGAAAGTGATAATAGTTTTTGACTTTCTCAACTAAATTTCTAAAATGATATCGGCTAACTGAATAAAAAAAGAAAAGTTTAAGGGTTGCTCCCCGTAAAAAAAGAAAAGTTTAAGGGTTTTATATTTTATGAATGTCAAGAGAAACTTCAAACTGAGCGGTTTTAATGTTTGAAAAGTAAATAACAGCAACTTTTCAAGAGATTTCATATCGTAATATAAATGGTTTCTTATCACGTTTATTATGAATGAACAATTAGACTGACAGAACCCTAGTTAAAGATCTCTTAAAAATAGATTACCCTTATTTTTTTTTTATTAAGAACCAGTTAAATTTTGCACAGGTTCAATATTCTTATTTTTTGAGAAGTTTTAGGCTCAAAATGTTCTTATTTTGTTCTTAACTGCCATATATTTTAATATCTGAAAATCAACTACAACGCCTTTAGGTGTTCTTGTATGCTCTGTTTTTCTGGTGCCTTGAGGCAGACTGCATCATCAGTACTTTTAGGGAAAAGATCGTGCAAGCCGTGTATGACACGTCATTGCAAGGGTATATAGGACTATGATTGGTTATATTATTATTGACAAAACCGAAGGTCAAAAGTTTTTTTTCAAGTTCTTTGTTGCTTCACATATTTGTTTCAGTCTCAGATTGTTCTTAATTTGTTCTTATTTTTCAGCCAATTTGAGCCTCACTGTTCTTATTAAGTTTGTTCTTAATATTAAGAAAATATATATATGTATAGAGTGGTAAACCGTTTGTATATAAACTTAAGATATTCCTCAGTTAACATACGTGCTGTCAATTTATACTTTTCTATTTGAAAAGCAAAAACTTAAAATTTCTTTTTTTTTATCTTAAAATAGTTGGAAAAAAATTGTAGAACGGTTATTTAATCTCCAAATAAATGAATAACACACCATTACCAACGGTAAACTTTAAAAGATATGTAAAAGCAAATGATAATTGAATCGTCGAAGAAAATGTTGCTCCCCGTAAAATAGTTTCACTCAGACTCTAATACATGCACCGTTATTGTCCAGCGGTTTGTTTCATAATTAAAGTGCATGTTTTGTCTTCTTTCATTTTAGTTTTTCGACACTTTTCTATTTAAAACGAAAAAAAATGTTGTGGACATCAGTAGTACAACATTTACAATTCAGTCAAAAGCTTTACATTTTCCCAAATGAACTGTTTTGGGAATTCATGTATTTCGATCAGTTACTTCATACAAGAATCATTTACAACTTCAGCAGAGGTTTTCAAAACGCTGCAAAACTCACCTTGTGAACAGTGAACAAATTCCACGCTTCATGAATTAATGAATTTTGGTTTTATGAACTGAAGTTTTTGTCGCAGCAAGTATAAATTTTTTCGACGACTAAAAAGCCACTGCCTTTTAAGGTGTCAGCGATGGATCAGTTCGCAATATACAGTGACCATTTACCCGCTAAATAAAAAATTAAAAATTGAAATACAAAGAAGACTCTTTGCGGGGTTATTTAATACATCTGGAAAAACTTGTATACTAAACGGCTTAAATCACCAAAAGTTTTCCTTTTGATGTCGCACGTACAGTTAAAGGGTTCATTGAAATAAACTATATTTAGATATTTCATAGAGCCATTTGCTAGATGTTTTTTTTAAAGTATCTTCAAATTCAAATTCAAAGTAATTTTCTTTATATATATGATGATAATTTGAATTGATATTCTAAACGATTTCTATTTCAATCCGGAAGAGGAAATGGTTCAGAAAATTGCAAAAAAACTTTCAAAACACTTTATAAAGATGAATCAGATATTTCAAAATTGAATTGTAGAGAAAGTTGGTCTTAGCCACGAATACCATGGTCTTGGCCAAAACTGCTTGTCAGCTTTATAAGGGATTAAAATTCACTTTTCTCAATTTTACTATAAAAAGCTTTAAAAGTCCTGACTATAAAAACTAACTTTAAATCAGTAACAAAAGAAGCACAACCTTTCGTGCTTGTTAACGGTTGAAAAATGTTATTTTTGTAAAATGAACGAAATTACTGTCTTTCGAAAGCAGGAAAGATCGAAACTGTTGTAATAGTCTTGCCCGCTGGACAAAGAAACTGAAAATTAAATGCCTTCCTATTGGGATCAAAGCAGCGTTCACATCCTTTGACACTCAGTGACATAGTTGGTTCCTCTAACTCTGGAAAACATGCAAATCGTTTACTCGTTACAGGATATATTAAATTTTCCTAAAAGTTACAGTGAATTTTAAAACTGTTTTTACACTTTTTGTTGTGGAAGAAATGCAATCAGTTGTAAAAACCCAAACCCGAAATATCTTTTATGTCTTAAAAAGTTACCAGGGTATATTAATCTCGACTGTACGAGTCGGAAAAAACCTGTTTAAAAAATATTCAGTTTAATATTTAAAAAAGTTTCTTCAAATTAGCAACATAAAACTTCAGATTTCTACAATCACAAACACTTGATATCGAATTATCGGCGTCTATAATGAGATTGACAGACGAAAACAGTCAAATCTTCCTTTGTCTTACAACTTCCTGCTTTAGGAAATGCTCCCCCTCCCATCTTCATCTTCAACGTCCTTCATCTCCCAGAGGAGGTCAGGTTAAACAATGCAGGGAAAAGCAAAACAATCCAAATCGAATTCAATATAAATTCGTCAACAAGCTCAATGTCGGTTTCTGTCAACCCAATGATACATGGTGCAGATCTGTTCTTCCTATGGCTATTTTGCAGCAAGTAGTGCGTTTTCTTATTGTTTTCTTTCATCATCAGTTTGCTGTTTTAAAACTAAAACCTCGGATATTAAACGTCGTTTCCACCCAAAAATTATGACGTCACAACTGCAATTATCAACTTAAGGCAATGGTATTTATAGCCTCCTTCGCAGTCGTTTTAGTATGACTCGCCTGATTCTCCCACTTGGGGGAGTAATACAATACAATAAACCAATAAACATTATTTCATGAGGGTGACATATTAACCTAAAAAAAAGCTTTCTAACATATGGCCCTCAAACAAACAAACAACGAAAAAAATACAATAATGCTATACAGACAAGTACAATAATATCGTTAGATTACATTTGACATCACAAAAATAGATAAAAGTTGAACGTTGTGGATTGAAATCATGATAAATAATGGTAATGATACAATATTTAATCAAATTAAACAATCGACTAAGGAAAAGTTAAACTGAAAGGCAACGGCATTTTAAGTGGTAGTGAAAGGTATGGCAGCAGAGATCTTCGAGATGGGAGACGTACCGCTTGAAGCTTAGACAGAAAATAAGGCAAGTTACACTAAAACAGCTGCGAAGGAGGCTATGGTATTTAGTACTTATACGCAGCAATAAACCTTGTGGCCGCGGTTTCTAACTAATCCATGAACTCTGTATAGTTAAATCCTTTAAGAGCCAAGTGGCCCATGGAGCCGGCGCTTATCTCCGGTTTCTGTAGTGTTCAGCGGATGAGAGTCTTTGACTCTCCCTGGACGGGACACTAATCCATCACAGGTTAGCTCCCAGCAGACGATCGTACTCATTTACCAACCACGGCCGTAGCTAGCAGGGGGGCTACCCCCCCCCCCCCCTCCCTAATAATTTTTCAGTAACACTTGAGATAAAGTAGAAAATCAACAACTGGAGACTAAAAAACCGAGAGATAGAACTTGATAGGAATTAAGTTATGCTACAATACTTTTTTTCTATACATGTACCTCGGTGCATGGACGCGTATCAAAGAAATACGGTATTTTGTGTTAGATTATTAGTACCTCCTAAGATCTCAGAGGACTTTCCCTCTCCCACTGAAAAAATTCTAGCTACGGCCATGCCAAATCCGGAAGGATGGAAAGCTGAGTTTGTTTAGGTGTTTAGGCAGAAAGGAAGATCAACCCTATATACTAAGTGTTATATAATTTCATTTACAATGCTAATGTGACTCCAATTCGGATCTCTTTGGAAGCTTGAATATATAAGATCTTTAAGTTAATTTTTCTCGTTAAATATTTACTAGAGTTTTGTCATATAGTTTCATACGTAGACACCTAGTTCATGACTAACTCAAACATCTTATGCCTGCATAAATATATCTATTCGAAATTATTCTAATTCAAAAATCCTAAGAGCACACCCCCCTGTAAATTCTTGTCCCTTGTAAAAATCAATTACTAAAAAGGAATTTAACTCTACTCTTTTTTTAGGCTTAAGTCAGCAACGAGGCCATAAAAAGAGATTGATGGAGGCTCGTAATCCCACTAATGACTCTATTCACATCTGGTTTAACCCTCCGTGCAAAGTGTCTTCTTATGGACAGGTTTGTTATTTTAGATTGAGGGAAGTGTAGAGGAACAACCATTTTTTGGATGAACTGGGATAGACAGTAATCCCGGGACAGAGGAGGAGGAGAAAACGCAATCACAAGAGCTGTGCGGGTAAATTCCGCGCGCGTCCCATCAAAGATTTTTTATCGAGAGTGCTTTATTTGCAAGCATTTTATAGAACGGTGTTGTGTATGATGGCATGCAATAGTCATAAAAATGAAAATAGCCCCAACGATATCGCAAGCTAGACATAGACGTAGACATAGACGTAGACATAGACGTAGACATAGACGTAGACCTAGACGTAGACCTAGACGTAGACATAGACGTAGACATAGACGTAGACATAGACGTAGACCTAGACGTAGACCTAGACGTAGACCTAGACGTAGACCTAGACGTTTTAATTTTTAATTTAAAAAATACTGATTGAAATTACCGCATGATTGTGACGATGATGACACCTCAGTATTGCAAAATCATTTGGTTGATTCTGAACAATCGCACGCACGAAGTTTGGAAGTTAAACGATGGTTACATAATATTGATATCACTTGTTTAGAGAACTGAAGGAGTTACCCTGTGTAAATAAAGGCTTACTACTAGGATTACACAGCTTTGAAATACGAAAACTTTTCCCGAAATCACCTTAACAAATAGTACATATTTAGTATACGTGTGTTTTTGATTCTGATTCCTAACCAGATGGCGACTCTCTGGAATGCTTGCCATAAACACTTGTCGAAATATTGGTTAGTTTCCTATTAAACGGTGTACCGCGTAGGTGATCAGACTAACCAATGCGTTTCGTTTAAAACATTGATTGCTTATCATTTTGGCGTTTCGCGGTTATCACGACTTGGCCCGTTTACACGATACAACAAGTTTGACTTTTGACTCTACGGAAGTGAGTTCTTATCTAATGATTTTACTATTTCAAACGAAACTTTATATGAAAAACGCCTGAAAAGCTTTTACAATGATAAGGAAAATGAAGGTTTTCATTTGTGGACGCCCGTTGTTTTGTTTTTTTGGAGTCGGTACCGAGTGGCCCCCAGCAGAGCTTACATATTCCGGACTCTGTGCATGTTGGAATAGTTACTAAAAGGGGTTACAGACAGATACAATATTTAGATAGTATTATATTATACGTCTACAGTGAATTCAGACGTCAGAAAATTCTATTTGCATTTTTTTTCCGGATTAACGAATAGAAAGTATATAACTTCTCGGACGGAAGTCATTGAATATGTTATTTCCATGAACATTTTTGTCCTTTGTTGTTTCATTTTTCCATTTCCTACAAATCCCTTGTTAACTAAATTAAAATTTTTTTAAGAAGAGTTTCAAGTCTGACTTGAATATTAAACTGAAAGGTTAAGCTAGCGATCAGTTCCTATGAACGTATGACAAACGTTTTTTAGTTTTTAAAGTCGAGTTTTTTTCTTCTAATTATTATTGAAATTGAAGGTTTACTCTGCATATAAAGTATATTAGGAATGGTAATATCGATTCAAATTTAGAAAGTTTTCCGACATGCTTGTATCAGACATGTATAAGAAACATGTGGAATTACTTGAAGTATTAAAGGATAATACAGATTTTGCAGGGGAAATAGGTATTACTCGGGCAGGTCAAACTGCGGTCACCTCGTAAGAAGTTGTACTACAGTATTGGCCAAGCGGCTTACTAGCTATTCAAAAACAACATAAAAGTCAATGGCGTTGACAAGTATTGTGTGCCAAGCCAATCAGCATGTGGGAACATTTAAGTGGTTTGCATAATATATAGATTCGAACCATTATGTAGACCATTGAACAAGTGATCGTTTGAAATGTTTTGCATAAGTTACAAAATTAGTGAATAACTAAAGATGTGCCTCGTTATCCGTGCAATTCAATCATTGTGGTTCGACTACAGTTAACACTCGATGGTTCATCGCGCGTTCCTTATAATCTATCAACGAGTTAGGAAGAGAGAACCCGACTGAACGATCTAAGCGAATGCAAGACTTAGAGTTCATGAGGCAAAATTCGCAGGATAAAAAACATTTTAGAGAGTGAAGACAAAGTTTGATGGAAAATTTGCCATCTCCTAAACGAATTTTCATCGTGCTGATTGTATCTGGTTTTATTCTGTATTTAATCTATGGTGTAAACACGGATACTAGCTTGTTTCTCGCCATTAAACCAGGCAGTACACATAGTGCTAACAAAGGAAATCGAAGCACTGCTGTGGTTCGTGGCGGGAGCTCAGTTAAAGAACCAAAGCAGAAGGACGAGTGGAAGTTGAACTTTGAGGAAATATCTGACAAGCAGAAAAATCTGAAAAACTCTACAGACGATGTCGTACTGAAGACCTCTAAAAAAGAAAGAGCGAGCCAGGTGGAAAATTCTAAAGCAAAGAGAAGAGAGAGAACAAGCCAAGTCCGTGTTGACAAAGTAAAATATCCCAAAACAGTCACTTCTGATCCTAATATACAGCTATTGTTGAAAGAAAACAGCGATGCTGATGATCAACTTACTGATGATAAGCAGTCGAGGAAGTTCTTATCAAATGTGAAAAACAATGTTGTAATAGAAGAAAATAAACAGCAAGCAAAACGCTTTCCAAGTGCTATCATTATTGGTGTGAAAAAAGGTGGAACTCGTGCCCTGCTAGAAATTTTACGAATTCATCCAGATATTCGCGCTTCAGGCCCTGAAATACATTTCTTTGACCGCGATAAGAACTACAATAAAGGACTGGAGTGGTATCGAGATCAGATGCCCCTGTCAAGACCCGACCAAATTACAATTGAAAAGACACCGAGCTATTTTGTGACAGCCGGAGTTCCCGCGCGAGTGTATCAGATGTCGAAATCTGTCAAGTTGGTTGTCATCGTTCGCGACCCAACTCGCAGAGCGGTATCGGACTATGCTCAAGGTCTGGCAAAACACCCTCAAAATCCGCCGTTTGAGAAAATGCTTTTGAAATATCCCAACTCGAAACAGATTAACGAAAACTGGCCGAAAGTGCGAATTGGAAGGTATGTAGAGCATTATCGACGTTGGCTGGAGTACTTTCCCCCCGAACAGTTTCACTTTGTCAGTGGCGAGGAAATAGTGCATAATCCAGTCCCTGAAGTCAAAGCATTAGAAAAATTTTTAAAAATTAGAGGCTTAATAAAAGAAAAAAATTTCTACTTTAATAAATCGAAAGGTTTTCCGTGTTTTGTTGGTAAATTAACCAGCAAAGGAATTAAAAGTGAACCACACTGCCTTGGTTCGGACAAAGGAAGAAGACATCCTCCTGTTAGAAAGAGTGTTTTGAATCTTCTTCAAGACTACTTTAGACCGTTTAATGAAAAGTTTTACGACATGGTCAAACGAAACTTTCATTGGCCATGAAAACGTCTAAATAGACTGTAAATTGCTGTAAAGAGTTGATGAAAGATACGACAGACTAATGCGAAACCGCATAACTCCCCATAACTTACCACACGACTTCTTCAATCAAGTGTTGATTACATTTTCTACAAAACATGCGATAAGCTTCGTGGCTGTTTAAAATATTTTTAATTTAACTTGGTGCTTTTGTGTAAACACATTAAAAAGGAATAGTGTAAGAGATTTGATTAACAGATTGCCCATAAATAACTCGTATTTAATTTCGAAAACAAAAAATTGACGCTCCTTTTTAATGGAACTGTAAAGCCATATATTAAGCCTAAAAAGGTTCTAAATCCGATTGCATTTATGAAGAAAGTACAAGATGTTCATGTTTTTTTTTTTATGCGGGAAAGTCCAAATTCGTGACGTGAAACCTTTGCTGCATTTTCGTTCACGTAGTTTGGCCGTCTTTCGAAGTAAGTAATATTAATATTCATTCAGCCATTGGAAAACGATTGTGCATGTTTTTAAAAGCCAAAGACTTAACAGTATTAAAAAAGGAGGCTTTTTTAGGTGTAAATAAATATTTTAATTGATTTTAAATTTTTCAAAAGTTTTGATAAGAG
>JAOBBB020398904.1:0-17380 GCA_025331005.2 Zoanthus gigantus | reverse complement strand
GTTAATAACTGTTTTAACACAGGACTAAGATCAATCCCTCTAGCACGGTGCTAGAAAAATCACCATCCTATCCAACCAACTATCGAACGCACTTCACTAATCTATGATTACTACTAGTATAGTAATCTACTCTAAGAAACTCCACTAAATACATGCTCTAGTAAAACAGGAAATCTGCGGAGACTATCACTTTCAGCGAAGCTACAACAGTAGCATCTCAAAGAACTTCAAAGGATTTCACCTTTTTATGTTCTTGAATTCTTGGGTTTCACTAAGTCCCACGAGGATATAACACAATGACAGATGGAGGTCAAATAACGAGATTCAAACTAGATTCTAAGTGATTCTTTTGTATAACTGACCACCATGTGCGCTGTACTGGAACCTTATGAAACCCACCAATACCGTATTTGCCCTTTTAAACGCCGCCCTCAAATAAATGCAGCCTTTTAAAAAACGCCGCATTTTAGAATGGAAAAAGTGAAATAAACGACGTCCTCTAACAAACGCCGCCACCTAATAAACGCCACGTGAAAAAATGCGTTGTTAGAGTCAATAGGGGCACATGAAAAAGACATAACAGGAATCAAACATCGTTCTCAAAAACCTGTTCTTTGTATGGCTGGACCTCAAAAAATCACACGAATCCTAATCATAGCACTTGGTAGTTGGGTTCTACCTAAAATAGAACTGCTCTAAAATATTCTAACTTACATTACACCATTCCACTGTTTGCAACTGAGTGAAATATCGTTAAAAATTGACGAATGATTCAATTGTTTTCTTATTTGGTTTTTAATTAAACGCCGCGCTCTAATAAACGCTGCATTTAGAAGTTGGAGAACTTAAAAGAGGAAATACGGTAGCAGTAATTTTAGTTTAGGACCATCACTTCCGCTAGAATCACATTAGCCTCTTTGCCTGAACAGATTTTAAGGGATTCTACTTCCTTATATGTTTATCCGGATGACGATAATACTTCCGGTTGAATACCAGAAAGAGAATCAACTTGGGTTCTACGTGCCCTTAGCTTTTTGAATTTCAGTAATTTTACCGAAAGATTCGATTACTTCCATTAAACATTAGCTGGAGCACTATATAATCCATTTTAATACGGTTTTGGATGCTAGATAGTCTTGATGTACATAGCTAGAGCCCTAAAAGGTGAAACATTCACTTACCTACGTGTTCTTGTGTAACAGTTATCTTAGCTAAAGAAGCTATAACTTCCGGTAAGGCTGCAGCAGGTGCATCATCTGAATCCATTTCCGGGTGCGCCTGCAGAAACTGTTGAAAAACGTTCACGTAATCCATGATTATCAACTCTTTCATGCCACAAACGTTTGTTTTTAAACTCAAAAACAAAACACAAATACGCATTAAATATACCATAAAAAGTTGTTATATTACAAATGTAAATTAAAGTGTATATCAGTAGTGGGTTCTTTATATGTATAAAATGTCCTTATCCTTCTACTGGTAATGTCAAAAAAGCAGACTGATTACAATTTTTTTCATGGTGCAATTTGGTTTCAATTTTGAAAAATCACTTCCGGTTTCAATTTGACCGAGCGATGGGAGGCTGGTAACTACTATATTATTTTCTGGTCCGTCACGTCAAAAGCAGAATTTATTAGTGGGAGAGTTGTCCTGCCTCTCGTCGCTCGGTCAAGGTGAGACTGGAAAAGATTTTTCAAAACTTTAAACGCCAATTACATCGTGAAAAAAATCGTAATCAAATTGGTTTCTTTCCGTCACCACTAGAAGGATGAGGCCATTTTAACATACCACTGGTATATACACTTTATAGCCGTACATTAAAAGATGTGTTTTTCTTTTATTTGCGTACATAACGTCTTAATACCATTTGTGTACAAAAGAGAAAAATTGAGGATATTACACGGTGGCGCGAAAATATGAAGTTTATCTTGGGCACTGTGTACGAGTAAAATGTTATTCCCACGAGAAGATAAACTTCATATGTTCAAGCCAACTTGTAATTTTCTTTTTATTACACAGATATGAGTGTTTCGAAAATATGAAAAAACAAAGAAAAAACAAAAGAATGACGTCAGCGATATCTTCACTAGTGAGGATATGGAAAACATCTCATTCGTATCCCGGATGCAGTTCGTATGGAAAATACGAGTTGTCTATTTTTCGGTAAAACACTCCTATCTATGTAATAAAAATGATGATCAATTAAAGTAACAACAAAAATATCAAATTCCATTACAATAAATACGATTCGTTTGGAACCCAATACAAGAAAAAAGATGCCATCGATTCTAACAATTGTAGTAAGGAGAGAAAGTAATCTTTCCGAACACCATCAGTGACAACAACAGCACGACTTCATTAAAATAAACAATTATAAGAGTAAACGTTTATCCGTGAAATGGCTAGATGTTAATCAAGGCGGGTAGCTTTATAAAATGGCCAAAATAGAAACTACTTGTAGCTGCTAACAGCGCGAGTACTTAAGTAGAACATAATGCACTTGGAAAGCTAGATTTCTAAAAACAAATCAGCTAAAAATGACACCGACCTCTTGTATCACTTCAAGTAAACCACGACTGTGTAACATCACCTAAAATGCAAAACAATAAAAACATTAAATATTGATATTCATTGTGGTTATAGGAAGTCAGATTAACTTTGTCCCAATAATTTCAAGTCTGTTATTGTATAACACTTCCAAATAAGGAAATAGAATTTTACGTTTAAAATGGAATTATATCTATAGCATTGATAGGATCCTACGTGCGCTCTGATTGGTCAAAACCCATGTTTTATTTGTGTATAAATCACAGAAAAAGCGCATTTTATTGTTTTTCACAACTCGCTGCGAGTAGAATCTACATTATAAAGCGGCTCGTGTTTCCCGCGTGTTCTGAAAGGCGTAAGCGAGAATATTTCGATGGCTAGAACGCTGAAAATACAAACAAACCCACCCACATACCAACCCTAAAACGATGTCCAGTGTTTTCAAAAACCGGTCCTCCAACTCAAGTAATGGTGTCTCAAAGTTTAAGAATTATTTCATTTAATTTTCATGAGTAGTAAAATTTAACACATTTTGTTTTCATTCCAATTTTTTGGCCAAAGTTTTTTTAATATACTAATTAAAAAGTTTTATGAATTTGAATTTAAAATGTCGTCTATATACCGACTGTACACATTTCACTTTTGAAGTTTGCATCTCCAAATCCCAAAAGAAAGACTTTAGAAAATGAGTTCCTTATTTTTTACTGATGAAAACTCTAAAAACAAATTTTAAAAACAACTTTTAAAACAATATTTTAAAATGTAGACTAGTGCGCAGCACGCAGAGTACTAATGTTGTAAAACTTCTTCTATCAATCAGTAAGTTATCTGAAGCGAATGCACACTATTTCTATCTACGATGCAATATGCTTTGACAGACTGGAAAACTGAGTTTAAATCTGTAGAGAAACATACTATATACTTGAATTGTTAAAATAAAACTACTAGAGTGCGACAGTGAGTGACAATACTAGATGTGAAATTCAAGAAATTTTCCACGAGCTTCTCAAGCCAATCCAGGACTTTCTGTATCATGTAAAACTTCAAAAATCAGTTCGACAAACACATACCTTGAAGAAAGAGCAAAGACTGTGGTCTTTCTTAAAAGAATAAAAAATTGGAGGGGGGGGAGAATATATTGAAAAAACAGAGGTTCTCAGGTCCAATTTAAGTTAATTGAAATTACGATTAATGATGGGCCTAATAGAGTTGTTAAAGGAGTGGAAAGTCAGGGTAAACAGGGTGCAATTATTAGCAGTGCGAGTCTTCGGAAAGACTGCGGTAAAACAATTTAAAAGTTATCAACACAGATACAATTACATAACATAAAAAATCATACCTCAATGGGGTTGGGTAAAATGTTAAATAGTAGATCACCAGGAAAGCCATCATCATTATCATCATCATCGTCCTCCTCCTCCTCTTCGTCATCATCATCGTCATCATCGTCATCAACATCATCATCATCATGCGAACTGTCTTCGTCTGATTCATGAGAACTGTATGGGCATGTAAAAACACAATAGATGGAAACATGATTAAGACTGCCTTGGAATCGTGGTTCTAGGAATGACATAAAACGATCTTCGCGGTTTGTATGTATGCGAGTATGAATTTCTTTTTCAAAGAGTGTCAGCGACCCATAACTTCTGCCACTCCAGTGTAGCACCCTTACCAATCAAGTCACAAAGCCATAGCTGAAGGGATCGGGTCAATTTTAGTGAGTTCATCTTCATGTATTAATAATGACTTGATTTAGGTGTCAAGTCATATATATTTAGCCGGCCAAAGGCGTAGTAATTGGGGACACCATCTTTACCGCTCTTTGGTGGACGGAAACCTTTCACATAGACAAATTCAAACACAAACACAGAAGTCTCCGAGAGCCTACGGTTTAACGTCCTTATTCGAGAAGACGCGAAAGTATAACCATTTGCAGATGTTTGAGCAAAGACAGCACTTTCTCCTGAGTGTTGGTCTGGCCGGGAATCGAACCCGAGCCTCCCGCACGATAGACTGGCACCTAACCAACTAGGCTAACCAGGCGGCGGTAAAAACCTTTTCTTATCATTCCTGGCTCGCCTATACTAGCTATTGTGTATTTGCGGTGTCATGACACTGAAAATATATTCTTTAGAAAATCCATAATAAAAATCTTGAAAGTCTTAAAAAGTCTGAACCGGTGCTCATTTATGGTTTCTATAGTGTATAGGGAAGAGAGTCTTTCACTACCCCTGGCCAAGAGGCACTAATCCATCGCAGGTTAGCTCCCAGCAGATACTGGTATTAATAGACCATTTTCGCATTTGTAGTTGCTGCTTTCTGCAATAACAGCGGACTCATTTTGTACAGTCTTAGCCTCAATATGAAGTTAAATATTCCTAAATGCCAACATAGTTTTACACTAATTACAACTGTGTGTATTGTTGGAGATGTGACTTCCCGATCTCTCTCGCAAGTACTTTTGAATATTCCTAAATGCCAACATAGTTTTACACTACTTACAACTGTCTGTATTGTTGGAGGTGTGACTTCTCGCTCTCTCTCGCAAGTATTTTTGAATATTTAACAACAAAACGAGGCTATGACTGTACAAATCGAGTCCGCTGTCATTATAGAAAGCAACAGTTACAAATGCGAAAATGGTCTATTCACAAACGTCGGAAGGATGAGATAGCTTATAGGCGGAAAAGAGGCTCGCACAATGATTGAAAACTCGGCAAATCTTGGGATCGAACCTTGTGGCTGGAAGGCAGAGATCCTACCAACCCGCCTTCATATATCCGGTAAATTCATAAAACTGAAAAAAGCTTTGTAAATTACAGCAAACAGGAAATACACAAAGAGACCCACAGAAGATGCTTACCTGACTCGTTTGTTAGGAGTAGATGTTTAATGTCTGAAGCTGTGAGTGTGATCATGAGGTCCTTCACAGTGCTATCAATGGAAACACGGTAAACACGTTCCACTTGTAGAGCAAAATTTTCTTCAACAGAGAGAAGCAGCACCTTCCTCTTGTGTGCGGTCGAAGAGCTGAAATAAAGTTAACATTTGAATGCATAAAAATTTATAAACTAGTAACAACTAAATACGATAAATAACCAAGTGTTCCTACTTTAAAGAAACTAAGTATAACCGAAAAAAGAAAAAAATAAATTCTCTGCGAAGACTTTACAAAGGCAACTATACAAAAACTTCTAGGGATTACCGTATTAACAGCTTGCCGTACTTTAGTATAGGGTATTCGTGTCGGATGTCCCACTTGTTTAAAATGCATATTTTATGCATGATGTGACACTTAAAACCTACCCACTGCTAATAAAATGTTTAGGTAATGAAGTACCAAACGAGGGTTATTTTACATCCTGTTAACAATTTAGGCATAAGGGGCACAAATAATTCAATTTTCAAAAATAAAGCTGGAGTTTCGTCACGTTTCATCAAACGAGAAACCGCTGCTTCAAAAGTGCACACAGCAAAAAAAAATCGATTAATCATTCAATATAATATGATATAGTATGCTTGTATATACTATAAAATAAGAAAAAAGAGAGAAAAAAACATAGTCTTAGTTTTGCGCTGTACGATTTCACTAGCCCTGAAGCAACTTAGGGAGGCTCTTTCCAAAGAGAATAGAAAGTGTGAGGAGAAAATGTCTTATTAAAAGTCTCTATTTGCACAGATACGTCAACCAATTATAGGTCACAGGTTAGATTTGTCTACCAAAAATGCATACTTAAAACGTTTGACAAACACTTGTGATTTTCGGAGGCCATTAATAAAATCTTAAAATGATTTTAAAGGATGTTTAACTTACGCATCTCACATGGCTGAAAGACGAGAAATTTCCATAATTTACCTAATAGTTTGCAAAGCCCCGATCGTCTCTATTGCAGTTCTAACTTCTTGCTTGTCAATAGTGAAAATCTGGCCACCGGTTGCCGACGCAAGTCTTTCGTATAAACCTTCGTTTGTTGCTGCTGTCCTCTTTGTTCTCGAGAAAAAGCCCTTCAACAACCAATATTAAGTTAAAATTAATGAGCGAGCACTAAACGGACATTTACAATCTTCATTACAAATTTTACACTGTAGTAGCAGCGGTAAATGCAGATTTGTAGCGATTTATTGAATACCTTAAGACTACTGTTTTTAGCACATACTAAGTTGGCCAATAGCGCTAATATTGTCTCGGCTAAATTTGATATGGAAGGTCACGTCAGTGTTTACTTCCTTGCTACTGGTAACACTGTAACCCAGAACAACCTGCTGCTTGGAGGGGTGGCCAGCGTCTAAACCGGCTTCCCCACCAGCCCCGTGCTTGTGAGGTGGGTGACATGTCACCCAGCTGGACGAATAACAAAACCTTTCAAAGGGCAGATGAGATCCTCGTGAGCCAACGGCTAGCATGCACTAACCCCCTCTCTGGGGTTAATAGGGGGAGCTCCTTTCCAGAGTAGGGTGTTAAAAGGTATCCTAGTTGGGAGGTCGGCTGGCGCCCCGTTTCCTGAGACTGTGATTGTAGCTGTATTGGCTACAGCTCGGAAAAGAAACCTTGCTACAGAAACGTCCAGTAAGTTAACTAATTTTCCATAAGGTCCTAGTTCCAATGGAAACTAATTAAGCACAGTTTTAAGTATGACGTCTATGACTGAAAGCCAACAGGAAACTACTAGACTGATGATTGACTCATCATCGTTAACTAGCGGTAGCAGAGTTGAAAAAACACTGTATTTTGGAATGTAAGAACTATGTCCTAATCGTCAAAACGCAGCGGAGTTCGCGAAAGAATTTATAAAAATTACAAACTAGAAATTTTAGGAATTAGTGAGTGCAGGTGAAGTGGAGAGATGAAGCTGATCTCAGGAGAAATAATGTTATGGTCAGGGAGATCGAGAGACTAAGCATGGAGTGGAGCAATAATGATTGGCAGGTTAGCAGAGAGTTTCTTCATGGAATAACGTGTAGTCAGTGACAGAATCTTGACAGCAAGATTCAACTCCAAGTTTGTTAAGATGACAGTTGTGGAGTGTTATGCACCAATGAACAGTGCAGATGATGATGATAAGGCTCGTGTTTATGAAGAGCTAGATGAAACTATTAAAGGTGTAAATGGACATGATTTCATTTTTGTGTTGATAGTAGGTGGTGATCTAAACGCCAAGGTGGGTTCTGATAATATCAGGAGGTAAAGGTGTATGGTTTAGGAGCCATGAATGAAAATAGCTCGCTATTTTCAGATGTGTGTGAAGAAAATGGTTGTTATTCGAGGTACTTTGTTTCAACACAAGCCAGTGTATAAGTCATTGGAGGTCAATTGTTTCAACACAAGCCAGTGGATAGGTAGACATGGCAACCCCTAGATGGTGTGGTTCGTAAGGAGATTTGCCACATAGCTATAAATAGAAAGTGGGAAGCTTCTCGTAACAATATATGAAGTAAGAGAGAGGTTGATGTAGGCAGTAACAATGTTATGGTGTTAGATAAACGTCAATTAAGTTTTCGGTGACAAACAACAACGATTGAGAGTTGGAAGACGATGTAGGAAAGTTAAAGAACGCACAAGTTAGTCAAGAATTCATATTGAAGGTGGCCAATTGTTTTGAAGCCCTGACAGAGAATGATGTAGAGGACATAAATAGTTTTTGGGAAGAGATGAGGGATGGAATGAAGGAAGCCTTTGAGCAGATATTGGGAACACCGGAAGTTAGAAAGAAAGAATTGATAAGTGAAGTTTATTGACAAGAACAAAGTTCATGAGCAGTTGAAGAGCTATGAAGACCGTGATAGGAAAGCTGCTTTGCAAGACAGTATAAACGAGGTTGGTATGTAATGTAAAAGGTGTTGGACTGAATGTTAGCGTGAAGAAGACCCAGGTTATGAAAATTATGTGTGACGAAGGAAGGAACGTGAAATTGAATGGGTAAGAGCTTGAAGAGGTTCAGGAATCTGTGTACCTCGGAAGGGAGATTCATAGAACAAATGGTGTTTCTGTCAGATGTATATGGGGTCTGTGTGGAGTTCCAGCTGTTTTAGTTTAAAAACTAACTTAAAGCTCTTGATAGTTTCGTCAAAGCTAAGCTGTTATATGATTATGAGAGTTGGACCCTAACAAAAGCTACGGAGAAAAGGTTGCAAGTGTTCCTTCAATATTCTCTGAAAAGAATCAGAGATTCTAAGATTTTTTATTCTAACCGCATTTCAAATGAGGGACTGCATGAAAAGTGCGGGGCAAAGGGATGTTGAAAATAAAAAAGTTCTTATATTCTAAAATATTCTTAAACACCAGTAGTTATTTAAAGTTTTTTATCAAAGCTTTCGGCTTCCATCCAGAGGCCTTTATCAGTTATGTAGTCTGAATTTTGGTGTCCAGTCCTCATTAGGTAGGAGACAGTACGGCTCCGTAGACTGGGGCCAACTGATACCCAAAGAGTCTCTGTTCATTTCCGGTTTACACTGGTAAATTGAGATCGCTTCTCTAATTTTTCGTGCTCTCCAGTGGGTTCCATTGTCGATTATTTTAACGTTTGGCCAATCGATATCGTGGCGCAGGGCGTTGAGGTGATCAGAGATGGCCGACTGAATTTGCCAATGCGTGTTCTTTAATTCTAATACTGAGTTTACGCCCTGTCTCCCCAACATACTCCGAATGACAGTCTTTACAATGGTTACTGTAAACAGTACCACACTTTTAATTTGCTCATCTATAATAAGATCTTTCACATGAACTAGATGTTGGCGTAGAGTACGTGAAGGCTTGAAACAAACCTTAAAACCATGTTTGTAGAAAACTTTCTGTAGCTGTTCGCTATTCCCTTTGTAGTAAGGTAAAACTACAATTTTGTTGTCATCTGAGGGCTTTTGATCTTTGGATGCTGATTGTCTATGGGTAGTTATGGCAGTTTTAATTGACCATCTTGGGTAACTGCAGCTTTTTATTGCAGAGGAAAGCCTATTAAGTTCTTTTTTAAGATCTTTTTGGTCGGAGATAACAGTTTTTGCGCGGTTGGTTAGGGTGCGTGTAACACTTAATTTGTGTTGAGTTGGTGCTGTGATTCAAAATCCAAATATTGGTCGGTATATGTGGTTTTTCTACATACCGTTAATTTTAGAGAACCAGTGTCTTCTCTGTGAACTAGAGTATCGAGAAAGGGTAACTAAATATTAGAATCAATACTATTAATATGATAGAATAAGTGCTCAAATTCTTGAGATGAAATGATCACAAAAGTATCTCAATATAACAAAACCACGTTTTTGGGGCTGTGTCACAATAAGAGGAAAGGGCCTCTTGTTCAGTCCATTCCATGTAAAGATTAGCCACTACCGGGGACACTGGAGAGCCCATTAGTGCTCCTGATTGTTGTTGATAGAATGCACCATTGTAGAGAAATACGTAGTGCTAATATAAAACTGTACTAAACTGACAATAGTAATGGGGGATAGATCGGTATATTCTTCTAAGCTGCAGTCATTTTCCATACGGTTTCCGATGTACGTAATAGCGATAATAGCGGTTTCCAATATACGTGTTGTTAATATTGTTGATAGGAAGTGCCGTTGGATTGGCCACACTGCAAGGAAGGGCCCCGGTCATTTGACAAGACGTCATTTCAATTCAAAGGCAGTAGTAAGAGAAGGAGTGGGAGGCTACATCGCAACGCACGAGTTTCGTAAAGAAACAGCCAAAAATTTCAATAACGTCGAGAAGAATGCCCAAGACCGCACACATTGGAGACGCCTAGTGAATGCATTGTGATCCAAAGCGGATCACTGTGTCTAATGAAATGATCATATCATCTTACAGTACCGCCCCCTCCCTCAAGCCTGTTATGAACATGACGTATAAATCACAGCGCATTATGTTTCAAAGCGGGTTCATTCCTTTTATCCACTATATGTTTCATCATTTTTCGCCATTCACTAACTTCGACCTCGGATTTAAGCGATTTTAGTATTCTATCTGTAGCATCCGGATTATCGCTTTCTGCTGGACCTTGTTTTCTCTGCTTCAGTGTGAGGCTTGTCAATTCTTGATGCACCTCGATTTAATATTCTTTTAGTATTCTATTTGTAGCATCCAGATCATCGCTTTATGCTGGACCTTGTTTTCTTTGCTTCAGGGTGAGGCTTGTCAATTCTTGATGCACCTCGATTTAGTATTCTTTTAGTATTCTATTTGTAGCATCCAGATCATCGCTTTCTGCTGGACCTTGTTTTCTTTGCTTCAGTGTGAGGCTTGTCAATTCTTGATGCACCTTGATTTAGTATTCTTTTAGTATTCTATCTGTAGCATCCAGATCATCGCTTTATGCTGGACCTTGTTTTCGTTTCTTCAGTTTGAGGCTTGTCAATTCTTCTAGGACCGATGCACCTCGATTTGAACTTCGATCGATTTTTCAAGTCCTGATAAAATATCTGCTTTCCATCCTCAAGGTCCGGGTGCAGTTTCAGGCTATGCCGAGATTTGAAGCTTTGTGACCTTCTGGCTCAGCTTTCCATCTTTCTGAGGTCGGTAAATGAGTACCAGCGTCTGCTTGGAGCTAACCTAGGATGAACTATTTTTTCTTCAAAAAGTTGGTCAAGGGTTTCCTCTTGTACATGTAATGACGGAAAAATGTATATTTTTACGGCTGTTCCTGGTGAACGACGAAGATCGAATTCTATAAACCATTCGTTCTTCCTTGTCAAATCGATTCTCGACCACTGAATACGCCTGTTAAAAATGATCTAAATCAGTAACACTGCTTATAGTTATGGAACCAACCTGATAAGCTCGTCTTTTCCGTAATGAACATTTTCCCGTAATAAAAAAGTTTATTGAGATTTTTTTCTCTTTAGCAAGAGATTTAACTTCACTTTCACGATGTACGTCTTTGGCATCTGCGTCAGAAAAATAATAGACCTTCGATCCTTTGGTACTGCGGAGAAGTGCTTCGTATAATCCCGTCATGCCTTTCTCCCTGCAATCCCCACCGCCAGATGCATGTAGCTTACCGACCGCTTTCAGGGCTTTGTCGGGATCGCTTGTGACAGTTACAGGACCAACATCTGTGAAGTAATTTGAATCAAATTATTTTTCTTTAACTCGAGCGAAAATACTAAATCTTTGTTGAATTGTTATTAAAAGAATTAGATACACAGATGGATAGATAGATAAATTGCCTATTTAAAGATGTATAATTTCTCTTCAAACTTATACCTTTGTTTTCATAGTAGTAATAAAGAAACAAATCAAATTAATTTTACCACACTGGTTTTAAAAGGTACGTTAAAACATCCCCAATGTTCTAAAAATACTTATCTGGGTGCGATCTATGTAGTTTGTGGTTAAAAATGTCTTTGAAAAGTGCATTACAAGTGTTCCTGTGTTGCTCTTCCAAGGTCAAAAAATTGAGAGAGTTTAGAGCGTAGCCACAGCTTTTAAAAGAGCCTGTTAACCAACGTTAGTAGGTTAGGGGCTACAGCGCGTTTCTCTTATTTTGTGTGTCAATCTTGTCTAAATTACGCACTAGAAACAAACATGGAAGCATATTCAGTGAGCATTACCCTGGAGCAATAATAAAACACATGAAGGGCCTAATTGCTAGCAGCTAATTCAAATATAAAAACATATAAAAATAAACAAATTATGGTAGCATGGTAGTATGACTAAAAGTTCTGCGTAAGCAGTTGGATGAGGCTGGAAAGTTAATTATGTTGTACGTAGCAAAAGCGTTCTAGTTCTAAGTAACTGCAGCCACTAAAACTGCGCACATGAGTACCAATGGTAGCGGGCACTATCCCTCAAAAATTATATTCGTTAAATGATAGTGATGGTGAAGCTATAAACAGCTCTTTCGTACTTATTAGGTCTTGTTACCACGGTATAGCCAGCAAAAAGGCTTGAATTCCATAATGATTTAAAAACGAACAGCAACAATGCCATTGAACGGCCACTAAAGCCAAGGTTGGTAATTCGTTTACACTTTGAGGAATCATATCATAACCAATGGTACTCCTAACTGTTTTCAGCCATAGATAATTGTTAAAGCCTTATCAGACGTCATCAGAATGGTATAGCTACCGTATAAACTTGGGTGCCAACATGAGAGAATCAATTGGAGTCAAGACGTAAGGTTTGCGGTTGTAAGTAATAAGTTCTAGCACGCATGTGCGTTTATGTTTATTCAGGGTGAAGTTTCCCCACAAACACATTAATTAATTTGTTTGTTTCTCAGAATAACAGCCTATGATATGATAGCGGCCTATTAAAATCAATTTTGGAGTTAAGGTGCTTTTTAACTAGCTCGTTTTTCATGGTGCTCACTTCCCTTGGAATTCCTGGAAACTCCTGGAACTTTGACATTTTTTTTTTTCAGAGCCCTGCAAACTCCTTGAAAACAAGATAATTTCCTGTACTCTATAGGAAAACCCCTGGAATTTTAAGGAAACGTTTTCTTCAGTTTTCAAAACAGACCAAAACCTGCAGAAGCATCTGACTTATGAATGTACTTTTGTATTTTATGTAGGCTCGACTGCAGGTGCTGCTACTGAGGCAGAAATTACTTGTTGTTTCGTTTTTGCATGCCAAAACGGAGAGAGAAACTGGGTTTGAGTCCTGGAAAAATATATTCTTTACCCTGGGCTAAATTGTTCAAAGATGGGTTAAATTTAACACTGGGTCAAGCAAAAATGACAACAGCCATTGCTTCTCAAAGGAGCTGTTACAAAATACAGTTTAGATTTTCCTAGGAAAAAACTTTTTAATCCCAAATTTACAGATCAAATCCATGTCTGTTAGCTTGGAAACAAATCCATGTGATAAAAATTTAACTCTGGGTTAGCACTAATCAGCTTCGAAACAACTGGGCCCTTGAGAACTCCTGCAAATTAAAATTCCTGGAATTTTGTTATCATTAGTCAGTTACCACCACGATTTTTATTTACCTTACTTTTCTACGGGAACTTACAATGTCAAATAAACAACAGAGAGCAATAAATCAGTTATAGTTTTACAGTTTTTGCTAATTTCACTAACCTGGATCACTGAACGGTACCAATATGTAGGTGAATACACCACCTCTGGCAACTGCTTCCTTTACAAACTTCGTGGAGTAACGTTTAACGTCTTCAATCTCCACTGTTTACATTAAAAGACACTTTAAAAACTGAATTGTAAGCTCAAGCTCGTTTAAAACTTTACTGATATTTATTTAAAGTATTTTGTAAAATAATTTGGATAGTACGTGCGTTTTGATTGGTGTACAAGTGTGTTATCAGTGCCTTCATAGAATGGTGAAAACCTCGGAAAGGTTTGTGAGAATTCTCGAGCAGGTGAAAATTCTCAACTGCGTCTCGGGTTTTCACTGACCTGCTCTCGAATTCTCCCAAACGTTCGCCTCGATTTTCACCAGGCTATGAAGGCACGGAGAACATGTGTTATTTCTTAATTGATATACACATGCAGAATATAGTAGTCATATATGCACTGCTTTTGAGCTTGTAAGATACCGTGGAATATGTGTTTTCGGTCTACACGAGAGGCCTTAAGGCAAATGTGTATGCGAAGAAAATACGAATGACAATGCAATTGGTAATTTTCACGGTATCCAACAAGAAATCATTACTTATATAATTTATCCAATGGCTTAAAATGTGGCTAATTATTTATAGTCTTATTTCCAAAGTTGGCGTTTGAAGATTGGTGAATCAAAATTGAAATAATTGCAAACATTTTTTTATCAGGAAAAGCGTGGCGTGGTTGGAGCAGTTGTTAAGGTCTCTGTCTTCGGACCACAATGTCCCCAGTTTGATCTCTGCAGAAATTTGAATATTGATGCGACCTTCTTTTCTCCTTTCTAGGCAAATGAGTACCAGCGTCTGCTGGGAGCTCACCTCATCCGCTTAATACTAACGAGACCGGAGATAAGCAACGGCTCCATGGGCCACTTGGCTCTCAAAGGATTTAGCTAAATAGGAAGATAGTACAGGACAAGGAGGACTATCCAAAGTTTAATTAAAGGATTTTATCGTAGAGTTGTGAAAGAAAATTCTATAGAAACCGCAAGGACGAAGAGGCTTTCGAGAGAGGGAGTTCTATTAGGAAAGGGAAGGCGATTGCGAGAAAAAAGAGAACGATGGGCGGGGAGGATGGGGGAGGGGGGGTCTTTAAGAGGGTGAATTTTTTATACAAGGAAGCATATTAAATGGGGGATGTATATGTTACATACGAATAGGCCTATTAGAGAGGTTAGCTTAGTTGACAAAATACTCACGTACCGTGCATACTTCCAGTAACATCAATAACGAGGGCCAATGTGCGATCAGACTTCAAGTTCAAAAACTCGGCAAACTTTTCATCGCCGACCGCTTCACGAATCTCTTTGAAGAACTCTTTTGAAGATTCGATAGCCAAGCGCGTCGCAAAAACATGTAAACTGCGGACAAAATTCGGTTGGAATAGTTTAAGAATTACCTTACTTTAGTATGTTGCAGATTTCTGAAATTAAAATTTTAATAAAAAATACACTGGAGTCTATGAAACTCCATCTGCATCTCATAAGCTAGGTTTGTCCCTTCAGAAGGCCCAAACTAACCCTTACGGTCCCAGTCAGTTATCAACACCCGACCTCTCCTCACCTAACACATACAAAATAAGACATTTTTAATGAGAAAATGAGATTTGATCAAATAAAGCAAAGTATTTAAGATCAAAAATAAATCTCTCAATTAGTTTGTTCAATGAAAAGTATTAGCTTAAGTTGAGAGAATTTAACAATACAACTGGGACAGATAGTTACAGCTCCTATATCGCTATTTTTTATCTTTTAGATGAAAAATCGAACCCTTTAGTAATACTAAATTTCGAAAATTAAACAGATTTTTCGCGGTTCCTGTTATGCTTTATGAGTCTTGAAACGTGCAAATAAGACAGTTTTGGGACTGCTGTCGTTTTCTGACCGAGCATTAATGCCATCACGAACGTAGAAGAAGGTACTTGTGTAGGTTCCGGTTAAATACTAACACTGTCAACACATGCACAATTTCATTCGGTTGTGGTCTAAAACACAGCGAAAAACAGAGAAAATTAGTTTGAAGTGCTTTGTTTGTCACGTTTTTCTTTGTAAAACATTATTGACAGCGAAGGACGTCTTGATATACGTCATAGTTGCCAGTTCCCTGCCGCTCGGTCAAATTTTAAATTCCAAACTTCTTTTGATTAAATAGTATACTTAGGTGCGGTTTTTGTCTTCGGTTATTCGAATTCTGAGTTCATAGATGACAATAGTTTTCATCTAAAAGGTAGAAAAATAGTGATATAGGAAAAGCTCAGTCGACTGACATGGTTGAGAAAACAAGGCAACACTAAGAAACCCGGCCTTGAATGTTTTTCATTTGCAAGAAGCTTAAAAACAAAAAACGTTACTCACCACTACCATTAAAAGTATCTTTGTTCAATTACTGTTTTCTTACAACAGGAGGAATAGAAGAACAATACCAATGATTTATAGGAATGCTAACTTACAATTAAGAAAGGCGAATATTATATTATTACTAAACTATCGCCTCAAGAAGGGAAGGGCAGATAAAGAAGGAAAGAAGCGCGATAGTGAATTGCGACAGTCTTTCTAAAAACATTTCTTTACAAGTTAAGTTTGATACCCTGGAAAAAAAAAAGCAAATCGCTGACGCATCCGACGTAATTCGTTTGTTGGACTGAGAATGTAAAACTTCTTCAACAAATGGTTCTTCAAAAAAATGTACTTTTATAACCCAGGAACATGAAACGAGTTAATTGAGCCAAAGACGACATCAACCGCAGCTTTTCACTAATAAGCGAATCTCTTAAACTTAATGGCACTTAAAGATAGCAGATGAGCTGAAGGTCGAATACATGATCTCCGTAAGTCACGTACGATTTTTTAAAAACATATCCAACATGCAGATTAGATTATTAATTCAAATTCAAACTACATAACTATTTCAAAACAAAAGGAAGTGTCATCATTGCCTTAAAATAGAAAATAAAAAAATTGAGCTGGCTGTTAAAACAAGGCTTTCGGAGATTTAAAAGTATATACTAATCAAAGTTAACATTAAAAGATATTTTCAGACGCCGCAATCTGCTGACAAAGAGTAAATCACATCAAGCATATCATCACGGTTGTCAATTTACCAGAACTTTATCAGCTATACTTAATCATTTTATTTCTAATGTACTTCCTTTTGTTTGGGGGAAAGGTAAAGCTTGTCAATGTCTGATGTAATGAAGTTACAATCTAAAAAAATGATTTACTTGAAACAAAACATTGGCTAGAAAAAATAAACTATGGCTGAGACAAACTAAACATACAGTTAGGATCGCAGTTAGGATCGCAGTTAGGATCGCAGTCAGGATCCAAGTCAGGATCCCCATAGCAATCGCAATTTGGATAGCTTATTTCATAAAGTATTTTGACATCTTCAATTTAATTTTAAAATTACACTCAAAATTACTTCAAACTTTTTATTACATTATCTACGAGGTTTGCGATCAGATTCTTTCAGTGTTTAAAAACAATAGCTGTGTAGAGCTAGACAAACTCCCCAGAAAGAAAACCGCTAAGAAATTTACCGGGTAAATAAATTCAAAGTCGAAAATTTTTTTAATTGTGAAAGTGCAAAAACAACTAACTAATTACTCAAATATTAGAATCATTAATTGTTCTTGTTGGTACGCTTGACTCGTTTGGACTGTAGTTGTTTTTAACTTAAAATAATGTTTTTGACGGGAGTCAATGACCGCGCAGGTTACTTAGTATTACTGATTCATCAGATGTAAAAACAAATTAATAAACAAACTGGGACCAAACGA
>JAOBBB020398795.1:0-17381 GCA_025331005.2 Zoanthus gigantus | reverse complement strand
TGGGATTCGGGGGACACTCCAAGAATGGTTTAAGTCTTTTCTTACAGATCGAAGCCAAGTTGTGGTATGTGATGGTAAGACATCAAAATCTGTTGTAGTTACATCTGGTGTACCGCAGGGCACAGTCCTTGGCCCCGTTTTGTTTCTGTTGTATGTGAATGACTTGGCTGATAATTTGAATTCGACTGTAAGGTTGTTTGATGACAATACACTATTGCA
Source organism: Zoanthus gigantus (assembly GCA_025331005.2). NCBI lineage: Eukaryota > Metazoa > Cnidaria > Anthozoa > Zoantharia > Zoanthidae > Zoanthus > Zoanthus gigantus. Next base: position 17,162 of record JAOBBB020398795.1, on the reverse strand, counting down.
CTGTTTTATTGAAAGCAATTTAAGTTCAGATTTTCTACAGGACGATCTGTGTAAGCTCGAGGAGTGGCAAGACCGTTGGCAAATGGAGTTTATTCCAACTAAATGTAAAGTGATGTCTATCACAACTAAAAAGAATACCGTAAAGAAGCAGTATGTGTTCTGTGGCCAGATCTTGGAAAAAAAATCGAAAACCATCCATATCTCGGGGTGATGTTTGATAGTAAAATGAAATGGTCATCTCATATATCTAACTCTACTCGAAAAGCAAATGTTGTGTCAAATATTATGAAGCGGAACCTGTGGAATTGTCCAAGAGATGTTAAAGAAGTTGCTTATAAAAGCCTCGTAAGACCAAAGATTGAATATGCATCTGCAGCATGGGATCCTTACTAAAAGAAAGATTTAGTTGCTTTAGAAAGAGTCCAGAGATCAGCGGTACGTTTCTGCAAATTACGATCAGACAGCTAGTGTATCAACCATGATAAAGGAGTTGGGATGGGATACACTAAAAATACGAAGAAAAGAACACAGAGAACTTGCAGATTCCAAATCAAGAAACAAGAACACGAAATAGTCATGTATTTAAGTACAGAGTTCCTCAAGCTACGAAGGATATTTTTAAATATTCTTTTTATCCTAGAACACTAACTATTTCCTAAGGAAATAGTTTTATCATAGACTTTAGATAAGTTATAGTTGGTGTGATAATCACTTGATTTTTACCGGCTTAATAAAATGTAGATGTAGATATTTATTATATATTTCAAGTTATTCACAGAATAGAGAAACAGTATTTCTTCTTATAGTTGTTTTCCTCTGTTTTCCATTTTTTTATGTAGAAGTTCCGCTAAAACTCAAACAAGTAGAACTTGTCAGTGGATACCCCGTTTTAGACAAAATTTTATCTCTAAATTGAGTTAACATGTTAACAGCGGGCGACAACATTCGACATACAAGCAACTACAGTTTCGGATCAAAATGTTAGGTACAGGAACGTTGAATTTTTATATTCCGTAAGCAAGGAAATGAAAACAACATTTTATCTAACTCTATTCATTTCGGAAAATAGTTACCCGGTTTAGTTAATACCAGTGAGCAACCTGAATATCTTTGCAGTTCTTCTTTGCGGTTTTTATCTAGTCAAGGGAATTCATTGAAGAATTAATCACATCTCTAAGGAAGTACTGTTAAAGTGAGCGGGTTTTTTTTTTTCAAAATTCTTGGAACAATATTACTCGTAGCAGGAAATATGCTCCGACAAACATGAGGAGGGCAGAATGTATATTCAAGTTCTTTTGCGTAACAAAAAGTTGTAGTGTTGTTTTGGTTTTCATATTGAAGTTGGGAAAGGCTGATTGTTTCAGGGCTTATTAATGGACCCCAATTTGTTCAGGGTAATGGACAACGAACCACCCGAGCAAAGAGAGGGGTTGCAGCTCGTGTGTACGCAGGGTACGTATATCTTTGCAGTTCTTCTTTGCGGTTTTTATCTAGTCAAGGGAATTCGTTGAAGAAATAACCGAAACGGGAAATTAATCACATCTCTAAAAAATTCTGAAAAAAATCCGATTTCACCGTAGCTTAAGTTAACAATAGGCATTCTACAAGAGCCCAATCATAGAAGCGAATCGATTCATCAGTTATTTCTTTGTTAGCCAATCACAGCATGATTTATTTAGGATTAGAGCCAATGAGAACGCCTGTTCTTTGTGTTTGAACAGCTTTTGTGTCGTCGTACTCGTGTTTTTGTCCTGCTCGATGGCTCTTAGCAATAGCTACTACAAAAATATGTGTATTGTATTTTCTTCTCCTCTAACACAGTGGTTGGTCAGTATTGAAAGCTTTTTCATACCAGCATCTTGGAAAGTATTCATTGCTTCTTTGTAATCAGACCATTTAGCTTAAGATTTAAAAAAGCTTAACGGTTCTTTTGTGTCAAGGAAAATTTATATAACTTTTGAACGAGTATTAAAAAGTAAGAAAATGTTGAATTAGCAATGTTAAGCAGTGGGAAAGTGGTTTAAATATTACCCATTTGTTGTATGTACAGTTTCTTAACCACTGGGTCCAAACAAGGTGTCAGTTTATATACATATGTACCCCAATTTGGGATTTGAACTCACCCTAACATGTGATATTACCATACTGAAATGCAAGCAACCAAACAAACAGCCATAGTTCTTTTAAATATTTAAAGTAAACATCACTGAACAAAAATAGAAACCTTTTTATTTTTAACACTAAGCATGCGAGAAAGTAGGGTTACTCGTATGTATTCCAGGTTTTTAACAAACTGCTTTAATGAACTTCTTAAAACGAGAAATGCATGATGAGAAGCGACTCTCCTTTTAGCCCTCTTCCACTATAAAGTACCAAGAGAACTTCAGTGGTTGTGAAAAAATTTACATTTAAAGAAAATAGTACTTTAGTTCCCAATATTCAGCTGTAACTCGCTATTTCAAAAGATTATCAAGGTTATTTATTTGCGGCATAAACGTAGCAAGATCTTAAATGGAACCAGGAACATTCAAAACATGCAGCGGGCCATAAGATTTGACGTTCAAGCAACTGCAGTTCCTGATTAAAGTTATAGGTTCAGGGACGATAATATTTTAATTCCATCAGCAAGAAAATGCAAAAACGTTCTATCTAAACCTATTCATTTGGGAAAGTAGTTCAGCTCATACCAGTAGGCAATCAGAATATATTTGTGATTCTTCCTTGCGGTTTTTATCAATCTAGAGTTTTTATTGACGAAATTTCCGACACAAGAAAAATAATCAGCGCGTGAGAATTAACATGTCCTCTTCAACAAAATTTTAGAAATTTTTGAATCAATAAAAAATAACTGAACAAAAATCTATCTTGACAAAATTTGTTTCAACGACTAAGGATTTAGAAGCCAGCTGGCGTTTAAAATAACTTGTTTTTTAGTAAGTTTATAATTTACTAATTAAGTGGTATTTAGTTTTAAAGAAATATATTATTTAAAAACCTTGGATAGAAAATGTTCATATTTTCATAAATTTTTAGTAACAAAGGTGCTACTTCTTAATGTTAACAACTTCGTTTGAAGCAATTTCAATCAACAATCAACTTTGAGCTACAATCGGAACTCCAGAGTCGAAAATACAAACGATTTATTTTTTCACTCACTACAAAGGCAATACATACTGTCTATCGCTTCCCAAAGAAGTTTAACCACACGTAAATTGCAATAATTCATTTGGAACTGTGCAAGGCCATTTAGAAATTCATCAAATTTTTTAAACATAAATTAAAAGTGTTTATCCAGATTTAAGAAATTCTACGATTTAATATATTATGGAAATAGCATTGCATTTCAAGGCAGAATTCATTGATAGCTTTTATCGTAATGGTTATGTTGATAACAATTATGGGAGATGATAGCTTGGTAATAGTGATCTGATGGTGATGATGATAAGGTGATATAAAGGTAACAAGATGATGGTGATGGTGATGGTGGTGATGATGATGGTGTTTTGGTTATTCGATGCAAAAAAACCGATGATGGTGAAAGTTATTTTAAGGTTAATAACAGCGATTGTGACGATGGTAATTGTGGTTGTGATGATTATAGTTATGATGATGGTGGTGCTATTGCTTAATTGGTGGTAATGATGGTTTTAGTTGTGATAATGATTATGAAGTTCTTCGTTCCCTTTAGAGAAATTAATGATGACAACGATGATAATAAAGATGCGGTTGCGTCTTTGGTGATAGTGTTTTTAGGACACTTTTGATATCAGCACAAATGTTAGATTATAGTTTGTTTGTGGTTTTGGTAGCTATGGGTTGGCTTTTAGCCTGGAATATATGAGATCGACAATCGCCTTAACAACCAAATTAAACGGTACTTGCACTTTAATACTTAAAGCAGTGCATATATCTTGGGAAATGTTGAATCGAACTCTACTACGCTGGCTACGCAGAATTGTTGAAGTTGTCATAGGTACGTCCAAAAGAAACAGTATTGTAAGTAACTTTGGTAAAAAGGAACAATGAATACAGGGTGTAAAGGAATTTTTCACTGCCTGTGAAAAATCTTTTTATGCTCCAATTTATTGGTACATGTCAATGTCTTTAGTAGTTAACTTTGAAGTTAAGCGATATTATTCATGTCTAAATAGTTCACGTTGTTAAGTTTCATTCCAAGAAACTCGACTTAAACTTTTTACAGTAAGTGTATTGAATAAACATTTATATTAAGTGATAAAACTTTGGCCGAATTTCACAACATAACAAAGCTCATAGGTGTCAAGCACAGACAAGAACAAACGCTAATGAATGTTAAAGCTTTGTTGAATTTTCTGAAAGAATTGCATCTGGTAAAATAGAAAATCAGGTTTTCATTTCTTAAGCCCTGTAATTTGAAAACAATTGCCTTCCTGCTCACACGGGAGGTGCTTACCAGTGTGCTGTGCTGCACGATGGTCAAGTCATGTATTCCACATACCATGTAATGCTCTGAAACAAGAAGAAGAAACTTGGCACTTTAAATGTCGAGCTAGATTTAAATACCAATTCAGAAAAGGTATTTACTTTCCCTTGTTATAGGAACAGTTTTCGCTTGCTTTTTGGAAGTGATCTATTTAGATTAATCGCTCAACAACAATAACATTTATTTAACCATTTCTTTACAAAAATATATATGCCTTTTTAAATAGAAAATTGCTTCAGTTGGTGGTTATGGCCATAAAAAATAACCGCAACCTTAACCCAGGTGCTTTCACTCGCTCTAACGCATTGAACGTCACTATCATTTTCAATGTGTTCACTGCTCGGTGCCTTTTCATTTTGCATACTTAAAAATAAATACCAGAAATATTTAATTAAGATATATTTTTACTCAATGTTTGATATAAAATTAATAAAAGTGTGGTTATCCCTTCAGTAACTAAATATTTGATAACTAGAAGCTACCATAGGTAAGTTAGAGTGCTGCGAGTGGGGTTGAGTATTTAATAGAAGTCCCAAAATATTGTAAAATGAAAAAGGGTATGCTTTTTAAAAAGGGACAAAACATCAAGGTTTTTGGGTATATATCAAGATTCGCGCATAAACATCAAGATTTTTATATACTTATATCAAGATTGAAATATATACGCTACGATTCGCACGTAACATAATTTGAAGGAATCTGTCTAAACCTTCCATTGGCACTGGAGCAGCCTGGCAGAAACTTTGAAGGCTGTGGTAAACTTTTATAGTAGTTTCCAGCATATAGAAAATATTTATTGTACTTACCGACACCAGTAGCGAAAAATCCACATTGATCATGAATAAAATTATGACTGACATATCTTCTTATGCGTTCGTGAACTGGGGCCACTGTTCGGAGTCAGTCAGAAGTCTACCGAAGGTTATTTACGACGACATATCATCCAAAACCGGTCGACCCATGAAAATTCGGAACGGTATACGAAAGTGATGCTGCGAGCACTTTGGGACTCGCAGGAATAATTCTTGATGTAAATTAATTTCTTAAAATATAGGGCCCCTATGGAGACCAGCCTCTAGGGCTGAGTGAACAACCCTGTGTAAATAAATTTATTACTACTATTACGTTTACTTTTTCCTGTAGGTTAAGAAATGTTGATTTGTATATTTTTTCCTTGTATTATTTCCCGCGTAATATCTAACAATTTTGAAGCCCGAAGTACAATGCAAAATGATTAATTCTAATTTAGATGGTTCAAATTCTCATAGCGCTCTTTATAAAAACTTTGTAAGACTTAAAGTTTAGATTTTCTTTAACCTTTGTGTTGATTTTCATTAGCGACATAACAGAATATGAAAAACATGCAAAATTGATACTAACAACAGCAAGGAAGAGGGAATTGTTTACAAATAAAAGTTTGAATTCAGAGTTTGAGCAGAATTGGACCGTTCCCTAAGAAATGAAACGAAACGGAGATTTAGTTGCAAACCAGTTTCATTTTTGAGTGTGACTAGGTACAGAGCAATGACAAGTTACACAAATCTTAAACAGCTATTGTATTATGTATTTGCCATACAGCGAAGTAAATCCTTCATTGTGTTAAGGCTGTGCAGCTTGTCAACATGGCGTTTTGGTTAATGCATTACACCCAGAAGATCTTTGGTTCAGACAGTGGCTCTGCGGAGCGTGTTCCTTCAGAGTTTGCTCAGCTTTCCATCCTTCAGAGGTTGATAAAATGGGTTGCTGCTTTTGCGCGGAGCTAATCGGCGATGGGTTAGTGTCGTGTCCAGGGAAAAATGAAAATTCTTCTTCGAATACAGAAACCGGAGTTAGGTACCGGCTAGGCCGTATGAAACATAGTATACAGAAACACCTCAAAGTCGTGCTCAGAAAGATTGTGGATTTATAAGGTTAGTATTAGAAATCTTTCTCCAAAATTATACTAGCTGACTTTGCTTAGTAGCCGAGCCTGCTCAGGTGATTCTCGCCTCATCCATCCCAGAAGGCTAATTGCTCGTACTTGTAACGTCGACGCAAGGCGCCATTTTGTTTGTATTGTAGTTTGGAGGAGTATCCCGAGATGAATGAGTCATATTGTCGGTTTCACGCCATGCCCTTCCTATCGTAAGTAATGTTTGCGTTTTAAAAGTTGTCGAACTTCAAAAAGAGTTTTTGGAAACACTTGACGAAAATATGGAAAAGTTTTTTTTTTTAATAATTTATTACAATTTAATGGCAAGGTAACATAAAGATATAAACAGCACCAAAAAGACAGCCAACAAAAGAGTCAAGGACCCCATACATGATAGACAACCTGAAGAACCCTCCCAAAAACCAATAATATAATTTGAGGTAAAAAAACTAAAAGATATGTCACATTTTTAAATACGAGTTAAATAAAGTATGAGACATACATACATACATACATACTTTATTCATCCTAAAACAGGCTTTTCAGAATAAAGGTATAAAAAAAGAGTAAAAAAAAAAAAACTAAGAGAATTTACATACCAATATATATAAAAAACATCTAAATATAATATTTAAAATGATTAAATAATAAATATAATATTTAAAATTTTCTATTTAGTACTAGAAGTAATATTATAATTGACTAAAAGTCAATTACTTTTCCCATATGTAATGAAAACTATTTCTGAGTGCGAATGTTTGTTTTTTATTAGCGTAGGCGTGGGCAAGTTTCTAAAAAGTTACTAAAGCAGAAGGTCTCTCAGACTTAAAAGAGTTTGATTGTATAACAAGCCTCATCTAAAAATACGAAACCAATAATTTTAAGTGTTTTGCATGGCAAAGAATGCATTGCTCATGGTTTGCCACCCAGCTGCTTCGAGTATCGCAACAGCGATGTTATAAATTGTTAAATAATATACAAAATTTCCTGGGTGTTATTTTGTTTTATTTATTTTTTTTTTTTGCCAGTTTTTAATTTGATTTCTGAACTACTACTTACTTCATTATATACATAGCGCACGTAATCTGTAAGGGTGGTTACGTAATCTGTTAGCCTGTAATAAGTTATACTGGTCATGGCCATAGCAAAAGTTTGCCCTTATTCGTATTATGAAACCTTAGAAAGAAACACGGAAAAAGTCCAAAATAACATCAAAGTGCTATTTAAAAGCAAACAAAAATAATTTCTGAGCTCTATTTAGAACTGATTATTGACGTTTTAAATCACTTTGAAATTGATAATACTGATTGTCGTCTCAGTTTCCTTTTTTTCGCGTCAGTTGCTGCTGATTAAAATAACCCAGTGCAGATTCATTTTACACACTCTTAGCCCCGTTTAGTTGTTAAATATTCAAAAATACTAGTGAGAGAAAGAGAGAAAGAGAAAGAGAGAGAGAGAGAGAGAGAGAGAGAGAGAGAGAGAGAGAGAGAGAGAGAGTATTTCACGTGCTGCGATGTGTCACGTGACAGACAGCTGTCAATCTGCGAAGATGATTGACAGCCGCCTGTCACATGACACAGCCGGTCACGTGACAGGTTGTTAGTTGCCTGATGAAGACTGTGTGATACGGTCGCAGCGTCGAGTTGTTTGTTCGCCTTTATCTAAATTCCAGTAATTGATTTAAATGTTTTTTTGTTGTTGTTCATCTTACTCTACTGGATGAGTGAAAGCATTCATTCGTATATTTCCATGGAATCCATTTAAAGGTCTGAGCTCATATTTTACATGAGGAAGCAGCTGCACGATATTGTTCTGTTTGTAACTCACCAATCAGAGAAAACGTGAAACGACACTGAGTTGGCATTCTTAATTTTGGCGTCTAGTATGACGAAAGTACTACCTTTTAAATTTGTCTCAAAAAAAAAAAGTTCCATATGATGCTTAAGGCATATTGTTTTTGATTCGTGTAACAAAAAGTTCGCATCACGGAGAAATCGATTTCTCTTGCCTTTATATTGTATACAGAAAAACTAGTTTGCTCGTTCCAACTTCGTTTTATCATTGATTTATAGCTATTAATCATACTAATTCAGGATGGTCGATATAAACTGTCAATAAATAAACCAAAGTTTCTTCTTTCTGTTAGTATAGGATATATAAAGATGTCATATGGAGTTGGAAATACAAACTCAAACAGAATGCATATATATCTAATTCTTAGAGATGGAAAAAAAAAAAAAAAACCAGCCAATTAATTCATTGTGGTCATCGGCAAGAGTCAAAGCTTGTGCTTTCTTTTTGCTTCAATAATTTTATTTAAACTTCTTTTCCTCAATATTAGTATAGCTTATCCATGTTCTAGGGGGGAAAAAATATATTTAGAGCAATTACTGCAGTTTCATGTTGCTCGAAGCCCCTGTACTTTACCTTTAAAGTCAAACTTTAACCTGTGTTTTACACGATCACAATCAAGAAGAAATTCTATTTTCAATTTTGCCAGTCAAATGTTGAAAGATTATATCGACATTTTCAGTGATAGCTAAACTCTCACAGAATTTAAGAAGCGGCTTTCGGTAAAACTGGATATTCTAGATGTGAATGTTTTCCAAAGAGGCACAAAACCACTTTTAGTAAATAAAGTCGGCTAATTATAATTGTTAATTCAATACGCCCAAATTTTTTCAAAGTGTATATAAAATCAGTGACACTTTACTGGGAAGCACGCGAAATATTCATATACTGCTGTGTCATCACCTGACTGACGATGAATTTAAGGGCGATAGCTCCAGTCGTTATTGCATTGGTGCTTTTAAATTTCATTTCACCAAGTCAAGAATTCCATCCGATAGCAGGTCAAAGAAAAGGAAAGAGAACCAAAAAGGTAACTAAAAAGTTTATTCTGCGGTTTGTACCACTTGCACTAAAAAATTCTTTTAAAATGGCCTGTTTAACATTATAAGGCAAACGAAATTGTACCAAGTCAATGTTAAGTTACTAAAATTAATAGCAAAGTAAATCATATACTGATTGAAAAATAATCGATCGTGTAAAAACAGTCTTTAAAGGTTACTTCGTGACAGTTAAAAAAACTATTAGAATTAAGATTAATGGCTTTTAGACAAAAAAGCCTGTTAACCAGCCTGCTAAGAAGTTTTTGCAGTTAGATTTAAAGCTGAATCATAACAAACCATTGCTGTTTGTTTCAAATGAATGGTTTGGGGCAGTTTCAAAATGCAATGTTATGTTGCATTGCATGACAAGATTTTGATAACGAATTATAGAATTAGTTTTATACTCAATAACTTTCTCTTTAATTAATAACAAGGATATATCTAAGAATAAGAAAATAATGATAGTGAATACACTGTGTCAGTATATATCACAGGAAACAAACAGTTACTAAGGAAACAAAGCTGGTTCAAACACAAGTTATGGAAAGTTTTTTTTAGTTTTTGTTATCTAATTTATGATTTTTTCCATAGGGTGCACAATTTTGAAAAATTGTTAAAAAAATCAGTTTGAAAATTCTCTCAATCTCCTCTTACTATTGATGAGTCATAATGAGCGAAATCGCCTGGAAATGACAAAAGCATATACTGACTGAATTTTAAAATTATTAAAGCCAAAAAAACCAGTGCAAAACTGTATACGACCAATACACTTGCCACCGTTGGATCATACGATCTTGATCAGCCGAAAATAATTTCAAAGTAGAATATTTTTATTAAAAAGATTTTCAAAAACTGACCTGACTACGTGATTTAGAGCTGTTTATACAATATTTCGACTGGCCATTATAAGTCTTCATCAGGTTTTAAAACCTGATGAAGACTATCTCACTCCATTCGCCTTTGCCATCTGAACCACTGTTTCCTTCAATCCCAACATCTCCATTAGGTCCTCTGTTCTCTTTTTCTCCATCAGTTTTGCACCACACATTGCTCTCACCATTCCTCTCTCGGTCCTTGTCAAAATTGCTGTTTGATTTTCCCTCAAACACCATGTCTCACTCCCATATAACATTGCCGATCTTATACAACTCCGATAAACTATTCCTTTCGTCTTAAGCGAGAACCTCTTTGAGTTCAGCAACTCCCCGCATTCCTTGAATTTCACCCACCCAATTCTTGCTCTTGCTGTCACAGCTGCCTCTCAACCACCACTTACGTTCACCGTATCCCCCAAATAACAGAAACCTGTCATTGTTTTCTCCTTTAATCACAAACAACCGTCAAGTGATTCAGAAGCTGGTGTTAGAAGAGAAAACCGGTTCGTAATTTTACGCCAGGCACACTGTAGTGAAACTCGCTAGTCTAGTATGGCCAATGTAGCAGTTAAGCACAGGCGAAGCTGTTGTGAACTGTGAGATAGTCAATAAGATAGGAAGTCGGTGTACAAAATGTTTCTACAATCATTCTTTATCGATGAAAGATGGATGATAATCCAATAGACTTTACGTTTGATGCGTTTCAGAAAAGAAATTCTGACTGCTGGCCATTTAGTGTTTTTGATGATTTATCGCTTTTTAAGTGTCAAATGAAAATACAGCACTAGAGTGCCTGGCGTAAAACCTGCGAACCGATCTTAACTTCTAACACCAGCTTCTGAATAGCTTGACGGTTGTTTATCGATATAGGAATATTCGATGTTCATTTGAGTCTTTAAGACTTTTATTTTCAGAAAAAAAAATGAACTGCTGCCTCGTGCTGGCCATTAAGTTTTTTTACGTGACCGGGTGAAGGTCATTTAGATGGCTTCCTAACATATAACACTTGACTTATTACGGTAAACATTTTATAACGTTGGAATCAGAGGAGAGACATGGTTGTGACTAAAGCCTAAAGCACTATGCTACGGAACGGAGACAGTTTGTCGGATATAAAACACAGTTTACACGGAACCGAGTATCGCAAGGATCAGTACGAGGCTCAACATCGTTTTACTACTTGACGAATGACCTCCGTGCGAAAACCGGTTATTTTGTTCACAGATCACACAACAACATTCTGTGTTGCTGAGACGATTGAATTATTAACAAGCTCTTCCGAGAAAAAAGTTACATTAGGAGGGGAAGGGGGGGGGGGGAGGCTACAAATGAGTATCTCCTTGGGTTAATTTGTTACAATGTTCTAGCTTGTTCGTTTAAGGGTGAAGATGTTCGTTAACACCAAATGGCGATAAGTTTCACGTATGTAACCAGCTTTACATTTTTCTATTTTTCCGCAAGTATTATGGAACATGATCAAACAACTTTAACCCTCAGACAATTGCAGAAAGTTCTTCGCTTCTAAAGATTTTTATAATTGTAAAAAGTAGTAATTAAAGCAATAATAGTAGTGCATGGCTGCTGTGAAAGTATTTATTTTCTTATCATTTTATTAGGGCCACGTCCGACTTGTCAATGCTCTAGCAACATTGTATAGCAAGGTTTTTGGTCGATCACTGGATCCCATGAGAGAGGTAAAGAAAGTCGGTGATGAGTTTTGATGATGTCATTATAAAGCAGTATGTACAGGTAAACTGTAGCAATAAATTCTAGTAATGAAAATTCACCAAAGTCCGCACCGGATATTTGTCTGTGGCCCAAGGTTTTGGATACGTGTGACTTATGAGTACTTATTTTTAGCAGACACGTCGGTGATACATTCTGTGGTATCTGTTGCTAATTTTGGTTGGAAGATTTTTAAGGTTTGTAGTCTAAGTGGCTAAAAGTGAAGAAGAAGAAGAAGAAGAAGAAGAAGAAGAAGAAGAAGAAGAAGAAGAAGAAGAAGAAGAAGAAGAAGAAGAAGAGGAAGAAGAAGAAGAGGAAGAAGAAGAAGAAGAAGAAGAAGAAGAAGAAGAAGATGATGATGATGATGATGATGATGATGATGATGAAGATGAAGAAGATGAAAATGAAGATGATGAAGATGATGCAGATGAAGATGATGGAGATGAAGAAGAAAAATAAAAATGATGAAGATGAAGATGAAGAGGAAAATGATGAAGATGAAGAAGAAAATGATGAAGATGAAGAAGAAGAAGATGAAGAGGAAGATATTAACACTACCTTTTGAGATTCTAAGTCATTACGGGGAAGAAAGTGAACAAAGTATCTTATCTGTTTAATCCGGTCTCACTGAATTTGTCTTTGCTATGTTTGAGTCGTCTTCCACACAATCTGATTAATACTGTAGAGTCATGTTTCTCTCTTCTGTAACTCTCTGCCAAGAGGGTGTTGAAATATACAATGATTTAATGTTCAAGTAACATTCCAATTCATTAAGGAACCAATGAACTGACTTCACGCCAAGGGATGTTTGTGAAATTTTTAGCAACGGACAACTCTGGAAAAATTTCCTTAATGGTCTTTCAGAGTTAGTGGCCATAAGGATAACTCTATTGATATCTCTTGTGCCTAGACACACTCTATGCTTGATAATAAGGTTTCCGTAAGCCAGCTTGTGACTCAACAATGCCGTTGATTCCATTGCTTTGGGCAGGGGTTAGATTTTCTGGCAAACTGATACTCTCAAGCATTTCTTTGTATAGGGCCAGTATTGACCCTTCACAGGCTTGGCGACTTTTGTTTCCCTTCCGTTTAGTTAGATTTTGGCTCTTCTACCTCGTAGGCATAGCCAAGTTTGGTCAACAACATGTCCATTCCTCGCTGGATAATGGGAGATTATATTCCATCAATCAAATGGGAAAAAAGTTTATCGGACTTACCTTTCAGCATCAGATGGTGTTGAGAATGTACCCATTCTAAGCACAGCCAGACAGATTCTTTCTTTTCTAGTGAGAGTGTTGGTATGGAAAGGTAGGTCTTTTGGAAATTGGTTTCGGTAGAGTATTGGCTTGAGAACCAGTATCCAGCCTTCACCTAATTTGGGTTTTGCTCTGGGTCAACTAAAAGGCATAGAAAGTTTCATAGTTTCATAGTTGATTTTGTGCAAATTCAGACGATAGTAATTAAACTTTACTGGTCAAACCTATTGTATTCACTTGATAATGGCATCATAAAGACACAGAAATATCGTAAAATAAAAACTGAAATTAATTTTTGTATTTCTTCCTTTTTAGATCCATAGTTTAAGTTATTATCAATACTTAAAGTTCATGAATACTCCCAAGTTCCTTAGATAAATTTGTTGTTATCAGTTTAAGTTGTTAGATGTTTTACACTTGCATTTACCCTTGGAGCAAACACTCTTGCACTATCGTTTGACTGTCGAGTTCCCCTTGATTATTTTAGTCAGTAAGTCATTTTGATTGTTTTTGTGGGTAATAACAAAAAATGGTTTTGAAAGTCTATACTGTACACATTTCTCTGTTGAACTCAAACAAACTAATAGGTTGATTCATTTTTAGATCATGACCTCAAATGGAGCATACGAAGCACTCTATTGTATAATGCAGGCCTTGTTAAACCAAGAGGATGAGGTATCAAGTAGAATTTTATCTGTGTTAACTTTATGAACATAAAGTAATTTAGATGTCTTAATTACTGATACTGTATTAAACCGGCCAAATTTAATTGGGGATCAGTTAAAAAGCAATTCTTAAATTTGTGGAATTAGTGGCTACACTGTGCATGTAGTAATATTATTAGACATCATAAATAATGTTATCATTTTAATCATTATGTATTCACTACATTATTGTTACTGTTGTTGTTTAATTAGGTTTCACGTTCAGATACATTTGATTATACACTACAGTATGCATAACTTTTCTGATTTTGCATCTCACTTAGTTTATATGTATAGGGTTGTACCAAACCTTCAGCAACTGGGTGGTTATGCAATCAGGCACATTACACTGTCAAACTTATAAACTCAAACGCAAACCTGTTGATAACTTTCTTTGTGTATTATAGAGTGTTTCTGCTGTAAACAAGTGTTAAACTCAGACAAATTTCTCTGACTATTAGTTTGACAATTGCTGTAATAAGCGTTATAATTGAGTTAATTTTAATTTCCATTAAAAGAGTTTTCAAACATGTTACAGGTGATTTTGATCGAACCTTTCTTTGATTGTTATTCAACTCAAATAATATGTGCCGGAGGAAAACCTGTTTATGTGCCGCTACGACCGGTAACGTTTCTTTCGTAATATCGTGTGTTATATATAGTATTGTTATAAGTTTAAATATAGTCCTGATTGTTTGGTACACTTTCTTTTTTTTTTTTTTTTTTAACATGGACCAACCATGTTATAAATTGTTAGGAGTGTATCTGTCTGATAACTTAACATGGAATAAGCATGTAACATATACTGTTAAAAAAGCGAGTAAACGCCTGTATGCCCTTCGTGCCCTTAAGAAAAGTGGATTAACGGCCCAACAGTTAATTCTAGTTTACTGCAGTGTCATTAGGTCGGTTCTAGAGTATGCATGTGCAGTGTGGACCGGTTTACCACAGTTTTTAAGTGATCAGATTGAATCGGTACAAAAAAGAGCTCTCAAGATTATCTACCCTCAGCTACGGTATGAGGAGGCGCTGAATAGAGCCGATCTAATGTCGCTGCAGCTTAGGAGAGAGGAGGCATGTATTAAATTTCTCGAGCAATCTCGCTCCTCATTTCCACTGCTCTCCAGTTTGGCTCAACCCAATATTCAAACCAGGCCCTATGCCTTAAGATCTGGCCAGTCCGTTTCAGTTCCCGTGACTGCCAATACTAAGAGATTTGGGAGCTTCATCACTGTTAAATATCAAAAACAGATGTAGTGCTGTATTTGTATCATTATCTTTTGAATTGTATATATATGACCATTCCTTGTAATTCAGCGTTTGCTGCAAAAAGGGATAAATAAACAGAGATTATTATTATTATTATTATCAGGCTGATAGTATTTTCATGCATAAGTACCATTATTTCCCAAGAGCTTAGTTTTTCATTTCTCCAAGGAGAGTAGAGCATAAGCAAATCATGAAAAAACTTTTCAGGCTCCTTTCTCTTGTTTGGTGTATGATATCTAATTACAGCTTTGACTTTCCTACGTTTCATAATTTCATTAGTATCTATTAATTTTATTTGGTCTGGAAGTGAATAATGTATGTTTCCTGAGTTATGTTGGAATTGTATCATACTGTATTGTCTGTTAGCACTTGTGGCTGCTGGGCATCAGCTATTTCTTGACATTCCTTTTTATAGTCTTTTTAATAATAAGATGCAAACTCTGCTAGACATAGATTGTCAACAGAACGAATAGATTATGGTCTCTTAGTATAGCGTTCAATTGTATTGGACTTGTACACATCAGTACTCTCAACATCAAGCTCTTCAAGTTCATCGTTTGACTTAGCAATGCGTACTCTTCTGTCTGGCAAGTCAGTGCTGACAAAGACTGCAGCAGGGAAGATTTTTCTTAGCCATAATTCAGGCATACATCGGTATACACACTCTTGTGAACTGACCTCTCTGGTTGACAAAAATGCAGCACCAATTTTTCTCAATCCATCTCTTATGTTCATATTGGCATCTTTAGCTTCTCTTGAAGCATTAATTATTGCTTGTGAGCATTCAGTCTCATCTTTGGTGAAGTATGAGCATAATAAGTTATACATTTGTAGTGATTGAAAACTGGCTGTAAATCAACAATAGCAGCAAACCCTTGTATTCCAGCTACAAAATAATTGTTATTAAAACAACTGTCTATTGGTCGTCTCAGGTGCAATTCATAATCTGAATCTGGTGAAATAGATAATGCTGTGTAGTACTGGTCTTCTGTTATACCAATGGATTTGAAAACATCAGAATTTGTCAGTGTAGATAATTTGGTTTACTAATGGATTAATTTAATACATCATCTATTTTGTCTTTAACTAAAGTGAGACTTTCCCTTCTCTTTTCAAGTGTGTTTGTTTTTATGTGTTCATCAATATCGTATCATCT
Source organism: Zoanthus gigantus (assembly GCA_025331005.2). NCBI lineage: Eukaryota > Metazoa > Cnidaria > Anthozoa > Zoantharia > Zoanthidae > Zoanthus > Zoanthus gigantus. The sequence continues at coordinate 912 of JAOBBB020398795.1, read as the reverse complement.
GAGAGAAATTCAGCCACAATTGTTCTGTTTGTAAAAAACTGTCCGAAGTTGAATCGACAGCGAATGTTTTTGTACTTTCTACAAGATTTTGAATGGCTGTGCTTTTGATATGTTTTCACCAACTCATATAAACAAGGATCTTCTTGCTTATTGGGTAGAAAGGCTTGGATATGTTTATCAGTTAAGTCTGTATAAGCTTCTTTATTATCCTTGTTCAATTTTGGGCAATCAGAAGTCCAAATTTGGGTTTGCATAATTTTTAGAAAGCAAAACTTCAGTGAAAAATGTTTCAAACCTGTACTGGAAATGCTTTGCTACAATGACAGGATTACGATTGAGCATTGAACACCTTTCACTATAAGAAAGAGCATCAACTTCCTCATTACTAATGTTTTTGCCTTTTGTTCGAGCAATTATTTGAAATAACTCTGGCCATTTGAGATCAGCACATGATGTCATAAACCATATGTTGGGATACCAAGTTGTTTCACCATGGCAACTACCTCATACATAAACGTTTGCCAGTAAGGAGGTGTACAGTCTGGAGTTTCTCGTAAAAATAAATAAGCTTGATCCTGACAAGCAAGGTTTTTTAAACTTTGTGCATTAGATCTTAACTGATTTGCAGAGACTGGCTGGCTGTGTATTTTCTTGAGTGCAATGTTAATGCTGTCAGAGATCTTCTTTTGTTCTATTATAAACTGGGAAAAGAATAGTGTTGTATAGTTACCATTTATTCAAAGTGTATATTTCAGCTCCATGTTATATAATATTCATCGGTTCGGTTCGGTTCGTTTCGGTTCGTTTCGATTCAACTATGTACATGCACACACATTAAATAATAAACGTTCAATGTTCATATTTATATTCTAAGAGTCCACGTGCACATGAAGTTATGTGCAACAACAAAAT